>BQNB010127411.1:0-19444 GCA_026074375.1 Tanacetum coccineum
TAACTATTTCCCAATAATTGGCATTAAATGCACCTGGAAAAATTATTAAAACCCTAACCATAATTTTATTTCTTTCCTTTTTCCTTTAATTCGAAATTGGCATACAATGATAAATCCCCAATAATTATTCGAATCCTTCCTAAAATTTTCCAACAATTTATCTGAGTTATATGTGATATGAACAACCTTATAAAAATTCAAAATCAATTGTACAAATATTATTTGTGCCGATTTCATAATTAGCTAAAAATTAGGGTTTCGAACATGTTTTAATTTATAAAATCAAAATAACATGCATGATAATTTTTCTTAAGAATAGAACGAATTAATATGATGAAAAATGAGTTAGAAAAATACCTTTGATGATCCTTAGTGATTTTATGAATTTATGCTATTCGGTTGCTTAATTCAAACCCAAAACAATACCACAATCGAACCAAGCTTTAAACAACCTTCCCACTATTTTTCCCACAATCCTTGACCTTCAAAATACCTTAGAAAATTCGTGCTTGCCTTGGAGAAATTTTGTGCCGCCACTTTTATTATTTTAGGGTTTCAGGATTTTTAGTTTTTAGAAATTAATAAAATGAAATGTATAAAAGATATACTAGGATATTAGGCCGAATTTTGGGCTTTTTAATTAGACTAAAATTAGATTTTAAAATTAGCCAAATTATTTTGTATTTATCTTATTTTTATTTGATTTAATTTGTAAAGTATAATTAAATAAATACATATAATTTCGGCTAAATATATATATAATTATTAATTATTTTTCTTGCATAATATAAAGTATTTTAATCTTACATAATTTTCATAATTGTCACATGTTGCATTTTTATAATTTCTAACATTTAAATGAAGTTTTATTTAAGCTTTTATGTAATTTTCTTGCATTAGGGGTATTTTGGTAATTTTACACTTGTTGAGATTTTTAGGTTTTATACAAACTTCTTCCCCCTAAAAAAAAAATCGTCCTCGAAATTGGAAATGAACCGGAATGAAACGAAATGAGAACGAAACTAACACGAAACCAGCACCTAGACCAAGAAATAGATAACTAGCTCTCATAGACCACTTCGTCTCACAGGTACTCACGCACTGGGTGATTCTTCCCAAAAAGAATCTTCCAAAAGGCATAACTTTTGTTTCTCAGGACTCCTTCTTGCCGATCTAGATGGATTCAGGTTCTTCGGACAAAGAACATATAAGGCTGAATCTGATACAATAAGGATATATGCGACATGCAATGGATGATAATGTATCCCCTCAAATAGATACATGAAAGACATCGAGAACGTGCGATAACTGCGGAGAAGCGCCAGACGATCGAAACCTGTCTCCAAAACGTTCCCAAAATCTCAAACGGACCAATGAATCGAGGACTGAGCTTTGCCCTTGAACCCAAAACGTTTAACCTCCTCTGATGGCGAAACTTTCAAAATACCGATCTCCAACTTGAACTCTAAGTCACGCCCGGATGCTTATCAGCATAACTCTTCTGTCGCGATCTAGCCACTTTCACTTCTCCTTATCAACAGCCACTATTCTTATTAGTAATCTCGATGAAGCTCCGGACCTTCAATTAAAACGTTCACCTACTTCACCCCAGCAAATAAGGTGCCTCGACATGTTTCTACCATACAAAAGCTCGAAAGGTGCTGCCTTGATGCTAGCATGCCAAATATTATAGTAGGCAAACTCCACCAAGCTACAAATACTCAATCCCAACAACCTGTCCATTTCAAAGCTACAAGCCCTCAACATATCTTCCAAAGTCAGAAAGGTCCACTCTGACTGTGACCATCGGTTTGAGGATGAATGCTGTACTGACTTAAGACGAGTTCCCCAAGCTTTCTGTAACCTTGTCCAAAAATGAGAACGAAACTTCGTGATCTCTGTCCGGACACAATAGCAGTCTGTGTACCATGTAGTCTAACGATTTCCTGTCCGAAAATCTCCGCCAAGCTTACTAATACCATAGTTCTTCCGAATGGGTAAGAAATTAGCAACTTGGATATCGATCAACAACCACCCAAATCTCATCAATGTGCTTTATAACGTTCATTGGCTCGGTAATGTCGACACCAGTGATAGCTAATCACCCGAACGGGGTTGTCACTCCCGAATAAATCTATTTTATAACATTTGCGTCTACCAACTTGTAGTTGATAGTTCAATCCGCTTAAGCTAATTCGTAATCATTTGAATAAAAGTATGTATTTGCGTCTAAAAATGAAATCAAGTAATGTATCTCATTGTAAGATATGTAAATGAGTATGAAAATCAATTTGTAAACGAGTTATAAATGAACATGTAACGAGTTTGAATCAAGCATGTAAATGAATTTGTAATCAAGCATGTTCTCTCCCCAAAAATATATATAAAACAAGTAAAACATGGGGCTATAAACTCACCTCAAAGTAATAGCAAGATGATATCAAATAAGTGTAGGCACGGAAAACGATGCACACAAAACGAGGAAAAAACTCTATCCGCAACCTAAGTGATAATAATACATATTTAAGCTAAATATAATATGAATGAAATAAATGAACTTTCGTCCTTAGTATGTGCTTGCATTTCGATTAAATAATGAATATATTCGTTTTTAAAAAATAAATCTTAGTCAAATGGTCAACTTTGACTAGTCGTCACGCTGTAAATATAAGTTCGTAAATTACGAAGTCAGACTTTTTGGCAACTAGGCCAGGTGAACTTTAAATAGTTAGTTCGGGTCAACTCAAGGTTTGGTCTCTAAACGCCTCAAATAAATAGCCGAAGTTGTGACATCGAAAAGATTAATTAAAATAAGACAACAATTTTTATTGTTTAAAAAGAGTGATTTTCGTAGAGTTTTAGAAGTTTCTATCGGGTTCGACATTGGTCCGTGAGACTAAACAGAAATAGCTCAAAATAGCCTGACTACTCATCTATAAGTTTTATGTTTCAAGTTTTTCATATCGACGGGTCTAGGTTGCTTGAAAATGAGGCCAAAGTGCGTATAGTGAAACTCAATTTCGACCAAAAACACCATCACGTCTGATGACCAAATTTTATTTCGTTCACATAGCAAAAATTGTCAATCTTTTAAGGGTCGTAACTCATTCATTATTTGGTCTTTTTAGTTGATTCAAAAGCCTACGTTTAGGTGGATATGTGGTCTACAGAAAGCTCTATAGTCCCGACCCCTACCCGCATCCTAGGTGGGTCCAAATCAGGCTCAAAGACAGCGGGTCAGAACCTAAATATATAGGATATATTCGCTATGGTAAGAGGCAAATTTCTAAAGACCATATCTCGTTCGTTACTAGTTCGTTTAGTGAGATTCCAGCAACAATGGACTCTCTACCACCCCAACTATCGAACGCTCCCTAGACATGACCCGCATCCACGGTCAAATTTGGTCAGAACAGGGTCTAAAATTAACCCATCTGGATAGTTTTAAACACATGGAATCATAAACTTGTTTTCTACATTAAAAATGTCAAATCAGCTTCATTTGTTCTCATATTCGATAGTGTTACTATTCGAGGGGTAAATTAAAATGTGGTGTTTACGCTTTTGGTCAAGACTTGTTTTACGTATGCGTTTCTCAATGAGGTCTAAATCATCAGAAGCTTGTTTTTAGAGAAACGCTTAGATTTTTCAAGTATCGATAACTCGTTCGTCTCTAATCTGTTTTCGTTCATTCTTTTTCCTATGTGGTCATGACCAACCCAAATTTACATATAATCCATAACCCATCCTAACCCAGCTATTAAAATAGTCGAAAAAAGGTCCACAAAGATGACCCATTTTTGTAGCTTAAAAACTTGTTAAGAAACAACTATTTTGAAACTCGTCTCACGCGTTCGTTACTCAATCTTTTCATGAAATTTGAAGTCCTAAACATTCTGAATAAAGCCCTCTACAAATCCCACCAAAGTCCCGACCCATTACCATAGTCAAACAGGTCGTTTTAAAGCTATAAATCAACCCATTTACACACTATTTACACATAAAATCACAAATTTGTAAACTTATTTCCCGCTTTGTTATAAGGTATTAGGGGATGAAATTTTTCATGAACACTACTCATACACCTCGTTGACGACTGGTAAACCCAAAAATTTCGTTAGCCAAGTTTTTATACGGGTTTCTCAATGAACCCGAAAGTATCATAAGGTTGTTCAATTTTGTAAAAACGTATGTTTCTTGGTTTTAAGGTTTACAAGCACATTACTAGTGACTAATGAGAATAAACATATGATAGCAAAGAGGTTTGTATGCTTACAAAGGTTCGAACAAGAGGAAGGAGTAACCTGAAAAGACTTGTAAACCCTAACTAGAACTAAGCTTCCAAAATATCTAAAAACCCAAGACACTTGCACTTTTCTTCCTTGTTTTAATGAAACCCAAGCTTCTAAATCACCTTAAATATCAAACCTAGTAAGACTTATATGCTTGTAATCTTTAAGAAATCAAGACTATGAATTATTTGTGGAGTGTATTTGTAACGCCCCGACCCAAAAGGGTAGAAGTATTACAAATATGGTGTGACATCAAAGGCATACATAATCATAACACAAGCATAAATAGCGGAAGTCTCAATAAATAACCAAAATAAAATAAGTCAACATGACTTAAGGTACATAAGTTCTTAAAAGACAAACATATCCAAACGAAATAACTGAAATAACGAAGGTCTCGAAAAGTAACAAATCATATATCAAAACTAAGATCTCTAGGGTAAGTCCACACTCAGCACTCATATCCCGAAAGCAACCCCAGCTCCTAGCTTAGATACCTGCCGCAGGAAAAGAAAGTGACAAAGCCCAGTGAACAGATATATATAATCGAACGCAAAAGATAACGGAAAATCAAAGGATACGATATAAGGTGCAAAGGATATCACAAGACATGATCAAAGGAATACAAATATAAGGTAAGACAAATCAGAAGTCAATTCATAGTGTAAGGTAAGATGAATCAGTAAGTCAAATAAAGTCCAATTACCAAGCCCAAACAAATCATATCATAGTAACCACGGAGTCGCGAGCTCTAAAATTGTGAAAGACGTGGAATGCACCCAAACATCAGTCACCAAATATACATATATCATAATGTCATAATCCATCGAATACAAAACAAATCTAGGATGCATCCATACGCCCCTTAAACAAATAATAATCTTCATAGTGCACATATAATATCAAATGGGGGACGGCGTGAGAAATCACTCACTCACACATGAGTCATGCCAAAGGTGCATCAATGACACGGCCATGTTACCTTCATGGCTAGGAAACAAATAGTGGCTTGGTTCTCAAACTGAAGGGTTCAAAGCAAAGTCATATCAAAGTTCATTTCAAAGGGATCATAGCAAAGGTTCAATGCCAAAGGTTCAAATATCAAAGGTTCAAATATCAAAGGTTCAAATATCAAAGGTTCAAATATCAAAGGTAGCATAGCAGGGTTCAAATGGAACATAATGACAGATCATATAAGAAAGCCAAGATAAAAGGCTCAGAGCAAATGTAGCAAATCACATAAGTAATCAAAGATAGAGAGGAATATGTCATGAGAAACCTTAACGATAAGGTCAGAATATCTGTACGAATAACGGAGCGAACGAAGCAACGCATAAATCATAATAATAGCAGAGAGAAGTATGTATTAAGAATATCCGTACCTTATTCCGAAGCAAAGCAATAACCAAAGAAAACACCACAGGAATATCAAAATCACTCCCTCTTGACCGAACCTAAAGAAATGATGAATTCGAATTACAAACCATTCATTTAAGTTATACTTTCTATTTTTAGTAACTTTCCATTTTTAGTAATATTCATCATTTGAGATTCTATTAAGTATTTTGAATAGCTTAGGGACTTAATATGTCAACCTTACAAGTTTAGGGTTAAATATGACAACTTTCCATATTTTAGGGTTTAATATACAAAATCAACAATTTTCAAGGTTAAAAGTGTAAATATATCAAAGGTTTCTTATTTTATTCTCCAAATTATACCTTCCATTTTATGTATTTTACAAGTCAAAACACTTAAATTTTAATAATTTACATATTTAGGTCCTTTGTTTTTTGGTTTATTAATTACTTAATCATTATCTTTTATTATCCATAATTAACATAACAAGCCCTTTTATAGATTACATATATACAAAATCATACTTTATTACATTTAATTACTTACAAAAACCCTTATACTTTTCAGGAATTTTACCATTTAGTCCCCCATTTAAAATTAATTTCTTTACTAATTACATATTATATGAAATTAACCGTTTTAAATCTCAAAATAATATCAATATGACATTTTATACCCCCAAAATATTTTATACAGAATATACTATAGTATAATAACATTTGGTCTTATACGACCCCTATAGTTTCACAAATTATAAACAAGTTCCTTATACTTTTTATATCATAATCGGCTAACAATTAAATCCACAAAACCCTAGTTTAATTTTTCCAAACCTCAAACACAATTATTTCCCAATCATTAGCATTTATTTCACCTGTAAAAAATAACAAAACCCTAACCCTAATTCATTTTAACCATTTTCTTTCCTTTTTCCCTTATTTTCGATTCGGCAAACACACTTAAATCCCCAATAATTATTCGAATCACCTCTAAATTTTTCCAACAATTTTCTGAGTCATATATGATATAAAAAACCCTATAAAAATATAAAATCAATTTTATAAGTCTTATTTTGACGATTTCCATAATTCAGCTTAAAAATTAGGGTTTCGAACATGTTTTAATTTATTAAAAATCAAAATAACATACGTGATAATTTTTCTCATGAATAGAACGAATTAATTATTATTGAAAATGCAGTTACAAAAATACCTTTTATGATCCTTAGTGGGATTGTATGATTTTTGCTATTCGGGTTGGTTTATTCGGAACTAAAATCGATACACGGTCGAAAACCAGCTTTAAACAATATTCCCACTATTTTTCCCACAATCATTGAAAAAACAATTTTATACAACCTAGAAAAAATCTTTCTTGCCCTCTGAGAAAATATTTTGCCGTCACTTTGGCTATTTTAGGGTTTGGTGCAATTTTGTTTTAGAGTTTTAAATGAATTTAAAATGCATAATGGAAATAGGTAAATTCATTTTGGACGATTTTTAGTGATTTCTAGATTAGACTAAAGTCTGATTTTAAACTTGATAATATTTAGTTGTTATTTATCACCTTAATTATTATATTTAATTTGTAATTTATAACCAACATAAATATTATATTCGGCCATAAATTATAAATACATAAATATAAATTATTTTTCTTACATAATATAAAGTATTTTGACCTTACAAAAAATTTCATAATTGCTAAATATTGTATTTTCATAATTTCTGTAATTAAACTGAAGTTTATTTAAGCTTTTATAGATTTTCTTGCATTAGGGGTATTTTGGTAATTTCACATTTGTTGAGATTTTTAGGTTTTACAACTTCTTCCCCTCTAAAAAAAAATTTCGTCCTCGAAAATTGAAATGAACCGGAATGAAAACGAAATGTGAACGAAACAAAAACATCCGAACTAGACAAAGAAAAATGTGGATAACTAGCTCGCTAGATCTTCGGTCTCCCAGGTAGCCTACGCCTGGGGTGATTCTTCCAAGAAATCTTCACAAAAGGAAGACTTTGTTGATCATGTAACTCTCTCTTGAAGATCCAGAATGGATTCAGGTTCCTAAGACAAAGACATATCAGGCTGAAATTGATTCAAAAGGATTTAAGATGCTGACAATGCAATGGCATGGATAATGGTATCCACTCAAAAGAGATACATGAAAGACATCTGAAACGTGCGATAATGAGGAGAGGATAGCGCCAAAAACGATATCGATACTTCTCCTATACAGTTCCAGAATCTCAAATGGACAAAAGAATCGAGGACTGTGCACTCTTGCCACTTGATCCCAAAAGTTTAACTCACTCTGAATGGAGAAACTTTCAGAAAATACACGAATCCTCTAGTTTGAAATCTAAGTCAACGTCGATGCTTATCAGCATAATATCTTATTGTCGCGAATCTAGCCTCTTTCATTTTTACCTTAGCAACAGCCACTTTATCATTAGTAATCTCGATGAGCTACCGGTCCTTCAATCAATAGCCACACTAATTATTACCAGCATAATAGATGTGCTCGACATTTCCTTACCATACAAAAGCGTGAAAGTGCTGCCTTGATGCTAGCATGCCAACTATTATTGTAGGCGCAAAACTCCACCAAGCTCAATTATTCATCCCTGCAACACTGTCCATTCCAAAGCACAAGCCTCAAAAACTTATCTACAAAATTCTGAATGGTCCTCTCTGACATGGACCATTCGGTTTGAGGTTGAAATGTTTGTTACTGAATTTAAGACGAGTTCCCTAAGCTTTCTGTAATCCCTTCCAAAAATGAGGACTGTAAACTTTGGATCTCTGTCGGTACTTTAGAAGTCGGTTGGGTGTACCATGAAAGTCTAACGATTTCCTGTTGAAAATCTCTGCAAACTTACTAATACCATAGTTCTTTCGATGCGGGTAAGATATGAGCAGGGACTTGGTTTGCCGATCAACACCACCCAAATCGGCTTCATGTCTTTTCTGAGTAGTAGGCAAACTAGAGTAACGAATAAAAGTCCATGGAAATCTCATCCCATTTCCATCATAGGAATCATCCACCGGACTTTTTTTGTTAATCAAACAATAGCTCTCTGTATGTTCAATTTTGACCTTGCTGACAAGTCATACATTTGGATACAAAGTAGCCACATTCGTGTTTCATGCCATTCCACCAAATATGTAATGGTTTAAAATCTTTGTACATGTTGTTGACACTGGATGAATAGTAAATGGAGAACTATGAGCTTACGTCATGAATATTCTCGCGAAGTGACCACTGATCATTTAGGGAACCACATAGCCTATCTTCAAACCAACACAACACTCAACATCTAACACTGAACTCAGTATTGTTTTCATGTCTTCCAAATTCTGCACAATAGCCCACAATCACAGTCTTCTCTTTGGAGGGCTTCTTTGATCTTAGCATGAGGTTAGACTCTATCCTCATACTACGCACTCAATAGCCACCAGAACCTCAGTTCTCTATACTTAGATCAACATCCTAACGTTCTAAAATCACGTAGGATTATGAATCAAAACAAGCTTCATCCCAGATTTTTTGATAGTGCATCGGCAAACCACATTTAGCATTGCCGGATGGTACTGGCTTGTTAGTGTCATTATCTTTCTGAAGTTTCCAACCATTCATTCTCTGTCTCATGTTAAGTTCTCAGCTGAGTAAAATATACTTGATACTATTCTTGATCTGTAAATAATCAAAAGCTTCACCATACAGATAGTGTATCCAGATCTTCAATGCAAAAATCACTGGCAGCTAACTCAAGATCATAGGTTGGTATAATTTTAACTTCATAAGGCTTCAGCTGTCTTGACGGTAGGCGATCACCTTCCCAATTGTTGCATCAAAAACACATACCCAAACTCCTTTTTCGGATTGCATTCGACTTATATCTGAAAACCACCGAGAACCTGATGGAAGAGTCAATACCGGAGCAGACACAATCTCCGTTTCAATTCACTCAAAAATCTCCCCGGCACGCTCATCCGTCCACACAAATTTTTCACCCTTTCTCATCAGTTGGGGTAAGAAGTAAAGCTAATCGGGAGAAACCCTCAACCAATAAACGTCCAGGTAATTGTTGAAAGCCCAGAAAAACTTCTCACCTCCGTCAACCGTTGTATGGTCTCTGGCCATTTGGTGATAGGCCTAAACCTTTGATGGATACCTTAATGATGCCATCTGCAGATACAATATGACCAAAAAAACGAGGACTTGGCATGTTGTAACCAAAACTCGAACTTCGAAAATTTCGCATACAATTTTCTCTATGTCTCTAGAATCTCCAAAACCACAATCGTAGATGTTGCTCATGCCTTTCTTAGACTTGGAGTAGTAAACGAGGTTGTCATACGATGAAAAAATATCGTACTTATCAAGGTTACATCGTTGTAAAATACGGTTCATCACAATCCATAAACACAACAGGAGCATTAGTCAGGACCGAAGGGCATAAACCAAGAATTGTAGTGGCCATAACGCATGTAAGATAAGCTAGCTTTGAAATATTGTTCTCTCACACGAAGTTGGTGATAACCAGAATCGCAGAGACTATTTAGAAACAAATATTTGGCCCCTTGCAGTGGTCAATCCAAATCGTCGATCTCACGGAAGAGATAGCGGTTACGAATAGTAAACGGTTGAGTTCGCGGGTCAATCCAATACATACAAGCGCATGCTCCCATCCTTCTTATTAACAAATAAGACGGTTGCACTCCCACGGTTGAAACACTGGGGTCTACTTAAAGCCTTTCTCCAACAATCTCCATGTAACTGCTCCTTTAACTCTTCAATTCAACAGGTGCCATACGATACGGAGCTTTTGAGATAGGTTCAGCTACGGAAAGGAGGAGGAAATTAATCAATGCCAAATTCAATCTCTCTAGCCGGCGCGGAAAGTCCCGGAAGTCATAGGAATAAACATCAGCGTATTCACGAACAACAGAAAGATTCTTCAATTTAGGACTCTCCAAGATATGTCCATAACGAAGCAAGAAAACCTTGGAATACCCCACGAGAATAAGGTACGAGCCTTCATAGCAGAGACTGAGCTTAACGGACTTAAGCGGTGTGGTAAACCATGATATACACAAAATTCTTGGCTTGGCAGAACGTTACCCAAAGATCACGAAGTCTAGCCATAGCAGTCAATGGTTTTGCTCGATGAGAGGCAACCAATCCATGCCAAGAATAACATCAAAGTCGAGCATATGGATTGGATGTTAATTCCGCAGGGCGGATACGATCATCAAAAGTATAGAGGGCAGTTAACATATTTCATGATACAATAAGCATTATGGTTCTTCATTGGGGTGAAATGATTACACGTTCAATTAATGTGTGGGTAGGATATCATATTAAGTTCTTAGCAAAGTGGTTGGATATAATAGAATGTGTAGCCACAGTATCAAATATAACGAAGACAGTACGATCTTCAATGTAGAGAATTACCGGTAATAGTACCTGAATGTCTTCGCCTCCTGATCACGAGTCGTAAGCATAATAATACCTCGTTTCCTGTAGTAAGGAGGCAAGTCTAGCGCAAAATCTGTTGGCTTATTTGCTTCTGCTTCGCTTGGGGACATCCTTCCCCCCTTTTGTTGAGTGACTCCGCAAGTAAAACATCCCCCAGTTAGCCTTATAACAAACACATGGGTGAGGCCTTTCCACATGTAGTACAAAGAGGTGGGGAGGCAAATCTCAGTTAGGAACTCCTTCTTGAATTGCCAAAAACCTGAAGCATGACCTGGTTAAAATCCCGAGTTAGGACTGACCCTTGTCGCCTGATTGATGGTGACTTGTAGTACCCTGACCCTGACGGTCATTCACATTTCCTACAGTAAAACCTCTGATCTGACCACGAAAATCTTTGTCGTTTGAATCTCTTAAACCCCGATCCTTTTCGACCCGATTGCTCCAATCACTCTGGTCCTGACGACCCTATTATCCTGTTGGACTCTGTCCCCTGTTCTGAATCAGATTACCATCTCTGTCACGCTTATTTGAATTTCCAACTCTCATGCAATATCTCATGTTACGGCAGCAGCCGCAACCTGCGCTTACATTCGCTATACTCCGTATTAACGATCGCGTCTAAACCACTTCTTTAACCCCCTCACTTGAAATGTTAGTGACTCGCGAGCATCTCCAGCAGCAGTTCCAACAAAACTAGCCAACCTAGTCGAATCTCTCCTGTATCTCCAGGGAATCTCTAGATACTAGCTTGATATATCGACCCCCGATACTGCACTAGCTCATAAGGTTGTTGTTCACTGTCGGAAAAGGAAACTACCTGTTGTAAAAGATTTCACGAAAAAAAGCAACCCAAGTCAGTATCAAGCAAAAGAATCACCTCACAACCTGAGTAACGCAAAATGAGCTTTCCACCAGCTCAGTGCCATCACTCACCTTTGTTTAATCGCGCAAGAAGAGTCTTGAAACACATTGTGGACAACCCAAACTTGAAACAACTTCTCCATCAGGCGTAATCCAGTCTTATGCCTCGGCAGGACGTAACACAGCAGACGAATAATGCAAGCGGCTTTAAAAATTATTTAGACCTTTCGAATCCAGACATGACATCCTGGGGTGGTGCATCACCACCCACCGACGCTACCACTGAAGATTCAGCACCATCCTGCATGTCATTGGTGATCTGAGTCCTCAAAAGCAGCCGTAAGGTTAGGAGGAGCATTGGACCACAGCAGCAGCAATCATGGTCTTTTCTCGATGGTAGGAACATCATCATTTGAGTTTCTTTGGGTATGTCACCATCTAACACGATCGAGAAAACGATTAGCAAACGAAACAAGATTAGGTTACGGAAGAGAGGTTACGCAGAAGGAACCTAATGTCTACCAATCTCACAGGTCATAGCCTTAAGCTCTAGGTCAAATAAAACCTCGTCTATGATTAACTGGCTCTAGATACCATAAATTGTAACGCCCCGACACTAAAGGGTAGGGAGTATTACAAATATGGTGTGACATCAAACAAGGCATTTTTTTTTCAAATTTTTAGAAAAAAATCATAACACAAGCATTAACAGCGGAAGTCTTTAAATAACATAAACTAAGTCAACATGACTTTAAGTACATAGTTATCAAAGATAGCATTATCCAACAGAAATAACAAATGTCTTCTTGAAAGGAAAACAATTCGCATATCCAAAGTAAGATCTCTACGGGTAGTCCACATCAGCATCATAACCCAAAAAGCATACCCAACGCTCCTAGCTTCAGTTACCTGCCGCAGGAAAAAGAAAGTATGCCCGGATGAGTTACAAAGGCCATGTGAACAGATATTTATAATCGAATGCAAAAAGATAACGGAAGTCACAAGGATATGATACAAAGGTACAAAGGATATCACAAGACATGATCAAAGGGATACAAATATAAGGTAAGACAAATCAGAATATCAAATCATAGGGTAAGGTAAGATGAATCAGAAAATCAAATTAAGTTCAATCACCAAGCCCAAACAAATCATATCAAAGTGACCATGGACGTTCATTGAGCTCCAAAGTTGTTTGAAAGACGTCGGTTTGCACCAATCATCAGTCACCAAATATCCAAATATCATATGTCATAATCCATCGAATACAAAACAAATCTAGGATGCATCCATACGCCCCTTAAACAAATAATAGTCTTCATAGTGCACATATAATATCAAATGGGGGACGGTGCGAGAAATCACTCACTCACACATGAGTCATGCCAAAGGTGCATCAATGACACGGCCATGTTACCTTCATGGCTAGGAAACAAATAGTGGCTTGGTTCTCAAACTGAAGGGTTCAAAGCAAAGTCATATCAAAGTTCATTTCAAAGGGATCATAGCAAAGGTTCAATGCCAAAGGTTCAAATATCAAAGGTTCAAATATCAAAGGTTCAAATATCAAAGGTTCAAATATCAAAGGTTCAAATATCAAAGGTTGCATAGCAGGGTTCAAATGGAACATAATGACAGATCATATAAGAAAGCCAAGATAAAAGGCTTAGAGCAAATGTAGCAAATCACATAAGAAATCAAAGATAGAAAGGAAACATGTCATGAGAAACCTTAACAAAAAGGTCAGAATATCTGTACCTTATTTCGAAGCAAAGCAAAATCAAAGAGAACACCACAGGAATATCACAATCACTCCCTCTTGACGAACCTAAAGAAATGATGGTATTCGAATAAATTACAAACCATTCATTTATGTTTATACTTTCTATTTTATAAACTTTTCCATTTTTAGTAACTTTCCATTTTTAGTATACTTCCCTTTTTAGTAACTGTTTCATTTTTAGTAAATTTCCATTTTTAGGCAAGTTTCCAAAATAGTTATATTTCCATTTGCAGATTCTATTAAGTATTTTAAATAGTTTAGGGACTTAATATGCCAACCTTACAAGTTTAGGGTTAAATATGACAACTTTCCATATTTTAGGGTTTAATATTGAAATCAATAATTTTCAAGGTTAAAAGTTGTTAAATCATCAAAGTTTCTTATTTTATTTAAATTGTTACCTTCCAATTTTATGTATTTAACAAGGTCAAACCCTTAATTTTAATAATCTTAAATATTTAGTCCCTTTTGGTTTATTAATTACTTAAACATTCTCTCTTAATATCCATAATTACAAAACAATGCCCTTATAGATTCAAATATAACAAAATCATTACTTTAGTACATTATTACTAACCAAACCTTATACCTTTTCAGAATTTACAATTTTAGTCCCTCTATTTTAATTAATTACTTTCTAATTACATAATATATGAAATTAACCATTTTAATCCAAAATAATATCAAAATGACATTTTATACCCCCCCAAACTTATTTTTATACAGAATATACTAAGTATAATAACTGTCTTAACAGACCCATAGTTTCAGAATTATAAACTAAGTCCTTATACTTTTTTATCACAATTCGGATAAAAATTAAATCCACAAAAACCCTAGTTTTAATTTTTTCCAAACCTCAACACAATTATTTCCCAATCATTAGCATTATGTCACCATGGAAAAAATAACAAAACCTTAACCCTAATCATTTGTATCCATTTTCTTTCTCTTTTTCCTTATTTTCTGAATTCGGCAAACACTCTAAATCTCCAATAATTATTCGAATCACCTCTAAATTTTTCCAACAATTTTTCTGAGTCATATATGATATAAAAAACCCTATAAAAATATAAAATCAATTTTATAAGTCTTATTTATGCCGATTTCATAATTAGCTAAAAATTAGGGTTTCGAAACATGTTTAATTTATTTAAAATCAAAATAACTTACGTGATATTTTTTTTCTCATGCATAGAACGAATTAATATAATGAAAAATGAGTTACAAAAAATTCCTTTAATGGATCCTTAGTGATTTTTGGTATTTTATGCTGATTCGGTTGGTGTATTACAACAAAAGTCTACCACGATCGTAACAAGCTTTTTAAACATATTCCCACTAATTTTTCACACAATCCTTGACATTTAAAAAACCCCTAAGAAAAAATCTTTCTTTGCCCTGGAAAAATATTTTGCAAATAACTTTGGTATTTTAGGGGTTTTGGTGCATTTGTTTAGAGTTTTAAATGAATTAAAAATGCATAATGAAATAGATAAATCATTTTGGCCGATTTTTAGTGCTTCTAGAATAGACTAATTCTGATTTTAAACTTGATAATATTTATTTGTTATTATCCTTAATTTATTATATTTATTTGTAATTTATTAAAATTAGATATACTTATAATTCGGGCATAAATTTATAAATACATAAAATATAATTATTTTTCTTACATAATTAAAGTATTTTAATCTTACATAAAAAAATTTCATAATTGCTAAATATTGTATTTTCATAATTTCTGTAATTAAACTGAAGTTTATTTAAGCTTTTATAGATTTTCTTGCATTAGGGGTATTTTGGTAATTTCACATTTGTTGAGATTTTTAGGTTTTACAATTGCGATGTCTGCAACACAAGCTGAATACATGGCTGCTTCAGAAACTGCAATGGAGGCTGTTTGGATTAGGAAATTTGTTGGAGATCTTGGAGTGATGCCTTCAATAAAAGAGCCTATTAATATGTATTGTGATAATTCTGTTGCAATCATATTCGCTAAAGATTCTAGAATAATGAAAGGCGCCAGGCATTTTCTACGGAGATATCATTTCGTTCGAGAACAAGTCGAGAGTGGTGAAATCAAAATATTAAAAGTTCACACAGATGATAACTTAGCTGATCCTTTCACTAAGGCTTTACCTAGAGGAAAGGTTACTGATCATGCCAATGGAATTAGACTTCAATTAGCTAGTAGTTTCATGCATACCTGTGATTAGTATTTGGATAAAGGATATTGTAAACATTATTATTTGATGAAATAAAATATTGGTTATGTTTATTTTTGTTATTTAATTTTGTATCCTATTTTGCATGTTTTAAATCCTTGAATAATGAATTATTCTAAATGTCCGTTGTCAATTAATGATATGGGAATATTATTAAATTAAGACAAATCTAAATTGTGGTCGGATATACTTGAAAGTATATTGATGTGATTACATGCCAAATTTAGATGATATTCAATGAATTGAATATAGGACTTATCTCAACTATATGATTGTACTTTATGGATCTTGTCATTAAGTAAATCCTAAAATAGTTATCCTCAGACTTAAGATACCAGGAAACTGTCACGGATCTAGTGCATTTCTGTGAAGTAATTTAACGCTACACGTAACTGGTAGTTATACGGATTGTTTTCAGAAGTGTTGCAAAATTCATAAGTTTTGCTTGTAGTCAATAAGGGATTTGTTTCCTTCAAATTCGTTTTGAAGTTTAATACAGCTGGGCCCCTCGTGGGATTGGTAAGATGTATCACCCAAGATTTTCTAGAATACGTTTAGAAGATTTAGTAATCTTGCTCAATCAGATAAAACAAGAAATAGAATCAGTTAATTAAGGAATGACTAAGATCCATATCCTTATTAACATTGTATTATAAACAAAAGGATAATAATAATGATGAATCATTAAAAGGTTTTGTCCAGGAGACCTTACTCGGGTCGTACTAGAGGCATCGGCGTGTAACTAGACGCTAACCGATGTGATCACACTATTAAAATATGTCCAAGTGAGAGTTGTTAGTTTATGGACGATAAATTAATAGTCGTGTGGAACCTCAAGGATCACGGGATTTGGTGCACTCACAAACAAGTTAGACGATTAATAACTATTAATTTATTTATTGATTTTACACGTAAAATAGTTAACGTCGTTAAGTGTTTAATGAAACGACTAACGACTAAAGCAAGAAGGACTAAAAGAGAAATTGGAGTCAATGTAGTGTTGTGTAGGAGTAGGATTAGCTTCAATCATGGAAGCTTATTCCTACTAGAACTCAAACCTATTTTTTTTCCCTTATAAATACCATAAAGAGTTTATATGGGAAAAGAAACTTTTGTGAATAAAGAAAAATCTCTTCTCTTGTCTTATCAATTCGACTGCATATTATGTTACCTAACCCGAATTGATTTTCATTTCAAAGGGTAACGTGATTAACCGAGCTAGTTTCTTGGGTTAACTTGGTATTAAGCGTTGTATACAAGACGAGTGATTCCAATCTTCCTTTAGATTGTTCTTGGAGTTTATTGATTCTTGTTACTTGGCTAGATATCAAAAAAATATTTCATTAAATTTAATTTTCACATATTTATAACGTGTTGTTTAATTGACAATAAAGAAAAAAACATTTTGTGATGAGATGATTTACTGTAATAACCTTCTTTTTACGAAAAAAAGTTTTGTTTCGATATGCACATTTGATGTGTTGTCACGTTAAAAATTAATGACAAGTGATAGTTTCTTAGGCATGACAACACATCAAAATGTACATATTCGAACACTTTATGAAAGTTCGTCGTATTTAATGATACTTTTTATGATTCACGTATCAAAACAAAACTTTAGAAAAAGTTTGTTACTTTTCTGCGACCTAAACTCTTTTTCTAGTAAGTTGTTGTAAATAATTATGTTGAGAAAATATGTATGAAATGAGGAATAATGATATTTTTACTTTTTTCCAAATTGCGAATGTGCTATTGCGAAATTTGGAAGGCAAGTAGTGATGTGTAAATCAACAAACGCATAATAACAAGAATCACATGTCAGAAAATGAGGTCATAAAGACATTATTTTCATGTCGTAAATCCGATAAAACCGAAGATGATTAAGCAGCATTGTATCTCCATGCTCATTTGAAAGGTGTGAATTTTGGTAAAGTTGGTTATAGAAGGTTTTTTGGTTAGACATAGGTGTGAGAGCAGTCTTTAACCCCAAACGTGCGTTAGTTCAACAATCGAATATCCACTTTTGATTACAGGTACAGTTACGCCATCAGCGAAACACAGGTGTAAGGTCCGCGAACCTTGCTCGCTTTAGCAAAGACTCAGGGTTTGGCAGTTTTCACATTTAATCGGATCGTCTCTGGTTTTTGCTATCACCTGTAGTCTATCAGTTTATACGGTTTTAAACATGTAACCCCTTCTAAAAGTAAGATTGAGATCTCTCTTGGACCCAAATGGCTAAAAGTAAATGCCATGCCTCAACTTGATAAATGGTCAATTATCGATCAATTCAGAATGATTTAAATGCTTAATTCCCATAAATGCCGAAACTAGAAAGCTAGAGGCAAAATATACAAATGCAGAGCCGTCCTCTATAAGATTCATTAATCAGAATATTCGAGACAACTACTTTTTTCTACTCGAGATTGTATCCAAATGTCTTTTGATGAATAAGTTCTACTCTCCCAAGATCAAAGCAATACAAAAAAGACCAAATCACCCACCAACTCGGTAAGATCTTCCACTGAAGGCCCCGCCGGTATTCCTGGTTGCCTGAGTTTGGGTATTTGCTGGAGCCCCAATTCTGTACTTTGCAACAACTTTACGTCTAAGCAAATGACAAGTAAAGGAATCTCAAAAAATAATTGCACTGAAAAGTGCACATGTAACAAGTATACTTGAAAGAGTAAAAAAGGCGGGAGGTGGCAATATTATTTATATAAAGTGCAGTCTAAGCCTGTCTTTGTGTAATAAACTTGAAAGAGTAAAAAAGGCGGGAGGTGGCAATATTATTTACCTACAAACGGGTCATTTTTTGAAAAATCAGCCATACGAAGAAATGGATTAAGTCACCCAACTAAATAATTTATCTTTTGTATTATACTTATTCATAAAAAAGTGTCGCGGGCCAACCCAACCTGACCCAGTTACTTGCGTTGACCAATTACCCAATCCGACCCTACTTGCTTTGACCAATTACCCAACCCATCTCGCCAGCCGGTTTTCTACCTCTAGGGGAGATAGACAATAAAAACAAAAATATTAAAACGGAAAGCTGGAACTGTGCAAAGAAAGGATACAACCACATTGGTGTCTGCAACATGACTTTTCCTCCGGCCAAAGGATGGAGTACTGTCAAGAAGTAATACAGATGTCCAGCTAAGATACCACACAGATCAGGTCCAATTGGTGAACCGAATATGACATCCATAGCAAGCATGGCCCATGGCAAATAGAATGCCTGCAAGTCAACAATCGTGTGTTATATTCAGAACCAAATAAACAGATATGACAATCAAGTAGTTCGCATATTGGAGGCACAGGTAGCTGTTTTATTTCTAACGGGACATATATAAAAACAGCTAACCCAGCGGGTCAAATGGTTGTGTATAACAGGAGGTCTTGTGTTCTGTTTTTTCATGTCCCGTGGAGGTGGATT
>BQNB010127412.1:0-14428 GCA_026074375.1 Tanacetum coccineum
TCTTTAGTCCAAGAAATCTCCAAATACGTCGTATCCCACATCACCCGATACGGCGTATTGATCAATTTCAAGACTCTATATATACCAAACTGTAGTATACAAGAGATCATAACACAAGTAATGGATGATAGGTTGGCTAATTTGACTTAGAGAGAAAATGTCTTTTTAGAGAGAAAGTGCAAGTGATATTTTTCATGAAATGAAACAACCAACCCCTTCCCATGTGTGGGAAGGGGTATATATACAAATGATTCTTTCTGACTACGAGCTATGCTATACTAATGATACACGGGGGTGACCGAGTCTTTTTCATAATCCTAACACTTTCAATTTTGTCTGACTCCTCAGGGAACATCCTAACACACAGCAGTGCTAGTTCTTGAAAACGTTGGTTGTACTTGACCACATCAGTACCTATCACTTTCAAGTTCCACAATTCAGCCTCGAGCTTTTTCATCTCGTTTCTTGGACAATACTTGTCAGTCATCTTCTTTCTCAGATCGACCCAAGTCATTGCATATGCAACATCATGAGTAACAGTCATAACATGGGAATTCCACCATGTTAGAGCACCTGCTAAAAGAGTACAAGTAGAAAATTTGATCTGGTTTTCCACCGAGCAGTTGCTTATTCGGAAGACAGTCTCCATTCTTTCAAACCATTGGGTTAACTCAACCACTCCCTCAGTGCCCTTGAAATACAGAGGTTTGCACTTCATGAAATCCTGGTAAGTGCACTCTCGAGCAACGCGTTCAGATCCCCTGACACCCGTTCCCGAAGTATGGCTGTCAACGCCATTCCTGGTTGCGTCACGTGCTGCCAAAGCGGCAGTGACACCTTGGTCAATCATAGCTTGGAGTTGGGCATTAGTGACCGTAGTGGTTGTGGTTGCTGTTGGGGCTGGTGTTGTTGTGACCGGTGTTGACCTTGTGGCTCGTTTTGGTGCCATTTTCTTCAATCACAAGAAAATACAATACCCGTTAGATTTCATAAAATCATAACCATGACATGACATATCCATGATAACTAAAGTGAGATCACATCACACAGTGAAATGTACAATTGAATTGTAATTAACAATGATATAACCAAATCGACATTCATTCATAAACAAATTCGATTACAAACGTGACCTAATACAACCATTCCATATATAGATTGGAAAACATACATGAATGGTTCAGATACAAAATGATCATAGGTTACAAAATAAACATAACAACCTAAAGCCTTACTAGCCGGGATTAAACCCGTAATACTTAGTAGGCTATATACAAAATGACTAGCCATAACAAAGTCTAATCTAAGAACTGCTACCAGCCTCCTCTGGCAGCTCTGGCTGTGCAGGACCCCCAGCGGGTCCCTGCTGTCCCTGTAATGCAGTAACCTGTCCCTGTAATGCCATCACCTGTCCCTGTAAGGCTGTCACCTGCCCCTGCAGTGTGGTGACCAGTCCCTGAAGTGGAATCATCTCTCTCTGTAGTGTCTGCATAACAGTCAATGTCTGAATAATCTGCTGCTGTCGAGCACGATCAGCTGCCCTCAACTCTCTCATCTCCTCACGCCTCCCGCGGTCTGTCTCTAGCAAATCTGAAATCGCTCTCTGTCTACTACGATCTGCTGACTGTAACTCTCTGATCTCTGACATCTGTGCATGAACTGTGGTGCGTAGTGACATAACCTCTGCACGCGCAAGATCACTCGCATCCATAGATCGTCCCCAAGCCTCTCTAGACATCCTAGCCTCAGTCTCCATCAAATGACGTGTATGTGCATGTGCACGTCTGTCTCTAAACAACATATTGACCCGACCGGCCAATAGCTGTCTCTGACTCTGCTCATCGTCTAACATCGTGTAGATCTCATCCGTGTCTCGCCTAACCATAGACTCAAACTCTCTCACGTGTGCACCCAACTCTGTGTCAGTACTAACTGGAGCTCCCTGTAGGGTCTCAACAATCTCATCCCACGAATCCGTGATCCCATATCCAACATATCTCTCTGGGTCACGCCTGATCTGCCCTAAGACCTCCAGATGGTCTAGCAGCAGCAGCGGCGAAGCTCTCTCCTACTTCGTATCTGGGACCAAGAGCGATACATAACCTCATCCGAGGTGGTAGGTTAACCTCGGGTATGTCCTATCTACGACTGACAAAGGGTAGTAACAATGGTGGTAATGAAGTAGGAGCTGATGTGGGCATGGGTAGTGGTGCATCTGGTCTGGTGGGGGAGAGTATGAAGGGTGGTGGTAATGGTAGAGAATGGGAAGTAGCTGCAGCCTCAGCTCTCATCCGAATCATGGCAGCTCTATATCCCAATAAACGAATAGGACTAGGAGGTGGTGCTGATAACACAGGTGAGGGTGGTGATAGTGATAGTGATGGAGATGGTATCGGGCAATGTTGCAAAAATCGCGAGTCGCTAGCCGGGCGGTCGGCCACCCTGTAGCTTGTAATCGGTCTAGGCGCGATTAATCGGTTTTGCAAATTTTATATATAAATTTCAAAGTTACTTGTATGAGATGGATACAACACTATAAATACACTAAGATTAAATGAGTTCAAAGTTACATTTTTCAAAACATAGACATGGATAATAAAAGTTAACAGTTAACAATTCAAAATCATACAGGAGCTGAGTGCTCCTCCTTTGCCTCCTCATCAACCTCAATATCCATCTAATCATCCTCATCCTCCTCATTGGCGTCGATGTCCATATCATCGTCCTCATCCTCCTCGATGTCCATCTCATCATCTCCGTCATCTCCTCCATTAGCAGGATAGTCGATAAGATCCTCCTCAGGGTCCTCATCGTTATCCTCCTCTGGATCTGCCTCTGGGTCAGTATCTGGAACATAATCAGGTGACTGTACAGTTTGTGAGGCATCCTTAGCACCTGGCTGATCCTTAGCAACAATCTCATCAGTCAGCATTGCTCTGGACACTGAACATAATTGGCGAAAGTATGCCTGCTCTGGGCTCCTCAGGGCCAGGCTACGTAATCTGGAGAGGGTGGTGCTGAAGAGTGGTCCTCAATTATGGGTCCTCTGGCATGTAAGGTAGCTCAAGGAACTCGTGATCATCAGCTCTCGATGATCCTATGTCTGATAAGTCCTCAAATGGGCTAGAAACCTCCGTGTGTGTAACCCTCGATTCATCCGAATCTGACATGACTGAATCTGAAAATTCAAAATAGCTTATATTAGTTTTTAATATAAGACTCTTATAGTAATATACATTTATATCATAACATGTATATCAAATATGAGTGCATCTATCCAACCAACTAATGCAACAATAGTGTATGCATTGAATGTATGCACATATGTATGTCCCTGATAAATCCTTGGTTATAAAAACAACTTTGAAAACGGTTATAGTCCATCAAAAACATTTGACCGTTCTCTATAACCTTGGCTCTTTATACCAATCTGTAACACCCCCAAATTGGGTCGCAGCGGAAATACGGGGTCCGGGCCTTGTTACATCTCAGATCAATAACAAAATATGTATAAAGAACGACCAAAAAGTTATTTAAAACTTATACATTGATTAACAAAGTAATTTTTACATAAGCCGAAGCTTCACTTGGTCCATTTGTTCAAAGTACAAAGATTTTCTAGCGACCATACAGTTAATACAAAATATATGCACAAAATCTATTAATGCATGAAATCCCCAATCAAAAACCACCAATGTATCCCTTGTACCTCTTGCTTACTGATCCCCTGAAAAACATTGCTTTAAAACGTCAACAATAATTGTGTTGAATTCGAAAGGTATGATAAACATATATTGCAGGACCACAAGAATTCTCCAAGTGTAGATAATGCAGAAGATGCAACATCATATAAATGTAATTACGTTGCTCTAAGCTCATGACTACTGAGCTTTGACGTGTATGAATACAAATAATGCCTACAATTGCCCGTGGTGATGTCTAAACCCGCAACATCCAATATTCGACATGGTATTCGTTCGTTAGTCCAGTGATCAGCTAATCACCGAACGGGTTGTCCAAACACCAATAGGAATTCTATTAAATAACATTCTCGCCACAATCCCGCGATTGACAGTTCATGATAATGGGCTCAGATATGGGTTATCGCTACTTAGGCAACACGTAATCATAACATGAATCTTAACCACTTGTGTCCAATTGTAAAGCATTGCATGTTTTTCACCCCAAAAACTTTATAAAACAAAAACATGTAAAACGTGGGGCTATGAACTCACCTTGAGTGAGTAATGCCAAGTATATCACAAATAACGCGTCACGCGAATCGATCAAATGCAACCTAATTAAATTAAGGTCGTATAAGCACTAATTACATTAAGCACTCCTACCTGCATACGTCTATATATTTTTAGAGTAATCACCATCTAAATGTTTGAGTGAAAACATGTTTATAAAAATTAAAACGGTTTATAAACATAGCTTTTAGGTAAAGATCGTCAAAAATTTCACGTTTCTATCCTTTCTAGCGTTTCCTTATGCCCACGGTTTATCATATTTGACATTTTTATAATTTTGATCCCCTGATGAACAGTAACTTTTACTGTTCATACCAGACATGATTTTATTTAAATCGTATTTGTTGTCGTAAAACCCGTAAATGTCGTATTTTATTCGTTTAAATCTCCGTTTTTTAAAGATCTTTCGAGTTACATCCTCGTAATTGAAAGTTCTATAAATTTATGAGGTTTACAAAAATATTACTTTTTGTCATAAACTAGTGTTTTTTACTGTTCATAACAGTTTAATAAAATTAATTTTTAAACTTTAATTATCGAAAACTTGCGAAATTTATAACTACTTCGTTATAAATCAAAAAATTGAGATTCTTATCATTTTGGAATCCTAAAAATGTGTTTTAGTTGATAAAAATATCAAACGTGCTGTTTGGATATAAATTTTCTAAAAAGTTTTATAAACTCCGTTAATTACGTAAACGCGTTTTTAACGTAACTTTTTTCGTTATGTAATCCGTTGACAAGTTTCTACCTTTTCGGATCGGAATGTGTTACTTAATAAAAATATAAAATAAGTATATTTTTATACATCTTTGGACAAATGTTTTGCTGACATATCCTAGTCCAATTTTTGCTTGTTGTTATATTTACCACATTTGAAATCCTCCCACCACAAGTGCATAATAACCAATATATGTTATATAGTCATATATATATTAAAGTCCATTTCCATAGTATCCTTCAAAGACCAAAGTGTCCAAGTTGTGTAAGTCTTACATATTACTCTATATACATACTTTCTTATTTACCATAAATCACTAGTTTTACATATGACTATTTTTATATAATAACCATTAGTATACAAGTCTTCCCATCTTGTTATAACTTTATTTTAATGCTCATATTACATTAATATAAGTCCATAATTAACCTCAACATGTCATTTGTATTTCTTTCACTTGAAACATATTAAGAAACTATTATAAACCCGTAATTATATTAATCGTAAGTACACCAATTAAACATGGTAAATTCTTTTCTCATCCTTTCAACGAGATGTAAGCAATACCACAACATATATATAAGAGAATAAAATGATCATATCAAGTAATAAACTCCATTTTCATGATAAAAACTGTAAATGGTTATTCAACTAACATAAGATATACTTATGCATACAAATTGAAAATTTACAAGTCAATAAAAAGATTTCTATTAGACCTTTAATGTGTGAGATGATGATAAACAAATGCTAAACCCTTATTAGCCTTAGAATCCAACTTGCAACTTAAGAAAACCCTGTTTTCCCTTAATAAAAACCCTAGCTTCCTTTCACTTGATTAATACTTAGAAATGCTTAGCCAATGCTTGGAAATATCCCCTTAGAATATCTTTAGGATGAATGAGTATAGTTATGAATGGGTGGTAGAAAAATTGCTATGGATTTGTTTGGGGTTGGTTCCAAGCCGTGGCCTATAAGAGCAAGGATAGGGTGTTATTGTTGCATATTTTGCTAAGTGTTTATTTGTATATTGTATACCTTACTCTAGTTACTTGTCATATGTGTTTCAAAGAGTACAAAAGTTTGCAATAGTATTCAAATACAAGATGAGGGTTTCAAGGGTCTTAGTTTTTTGTGTCGATAGAGTCAAAGTAACAAGGTAGGGTGTATTTAAAGAACTAGTGAAAGTTTACTATTGACCAAATTGTAAGATTTTCTTATATAACTATGTATAAATGGCTATAATTTCAGCATATGATAATGATAACATGATATAATTTTTTGTAGGTTTTATGTATTAGTAAAAATGTTTGTATATGTTGAAGCGTAGAAAAAGTTTTGGTGAGGTTCCGGGAGTGCCTAAACGCAATTTATCATTAAACGTATACACTTTACCGATCCGATAAAAACAAATGAACAAATTAATAATTATTCACAAAATAATTACTTGAACCCTTGCATGATGGTAAACATTAATTTTTGATGCCTGATTACCTAAACGATAATTATTTTTCGTACACTGATTTAGCTTAACAATACGATTTAAAGCAAATGCGTACAATACAAAAGGTACATTGCGGATTTATCGATTTCGTCAATGACTTGAAAACACAGAGTGTTATATTAAGCTACAAGCTAATTTTTACACTACTCCTAAATAAGCTTCATCCTTACTGTGAGTGAGTATGCCCTTGTATTTATAATTGCTGAGTGAAGCTTCTAGGCCTTCCAAGCTGTTAAACGCTCCTTAAATCTGAGAACCTTTCCAATCGATTTTTTCCCATCATTGATCTCAAGTCATCATCACTCGTTGGAATCATTAAGTGAGTCACGATGCATGTAGGACGGATTGCCAACATGGCATTCCGTTGTGTTCAGCCCCATTGTGCTTCTTTTTCAAGTAATTTAAGTGTAAAATCCCACTTCTTCGTGTGCATTCCTTCCGATAAACGCGGTGTCAATCTTTTGTACACATAGACCAATAAGGAGCTTTGGTGACGTTTTGTTTTGCCAGATCATTTGCTTGGTACTTAAATTGATAGAGCCATGGTCCTTAATTAGAATTACCTTTGATAGAGGTGGGTTAAAACACGGAGAGACGACGATGAACAACAACCAAGAGTTACACAACTCCCTATATTTTACTTTTAAGATAGTTAGTTGGTGTTGTAATGACTTGGGGGTTTTTGGTTTCATATGACCTGAGTTTATAATAAAAAAGAAATAGGATTAGGCCATGGATTATATGTGGCTTGGGTAAAGGTTATACAGTTTTGTATTTTTTGGTATTTATAAGTAGATTTAAACGACCGTTATCTCTTAAGTATAGAAAGAAGATAACGGTGTTAGGGTTTTAGGATTTTTGTGTAATATGATATAGCTTTAAAGGACTAGATTTGGTATTTTTGAGATATCTTGACTTTATTGTGATTGACCGCAATGTTTGACCAGAGTTGACTTTATCGACCTTTTGCTAGAAATCTTAGGCTCTTTTGCACTCTTTCGTTCTCGTGTCCATGTTTGTCTAGTTTGAACCTTTTCTGTGATTTTTTAAATTATCCTTAACCGTAACATATATCACAACAACAAAATACACAAAAACAAGTATATTTTTTCACATTATGATTATTTTAAGGATTAATTTGGATATTAAATGGATATGTGATTTCTCACATATCAAAATTCCCCAAACTAATGATATGCTTATCCTCAAACCAATATATATGCTTTAAAATCCCAAATACCTCAATAACTTCCCCAAACTAAATTCTTAGAAAAGGTAGCAAAGACCTTTATGGAGAGGGAGTTAAGAAAAACACAAGCTTTAAAACACCTCGATTTTCCACCTTATTCAAAAACCTTTTTTCCTTTTTTTTTTATTATTATTATTATTATTATTTTTAGAATAAACTTAGAATTTTCCGACTTTCGTTGATTACCATAACTTTATGGATCATAAGAACAAATATTTTGAATCCGAGATGCCCTCAAAAAGGAATAAATTCAATCGTTCCTAGTCCTTCCTTATCTCTAGACTTTTCACTTATCCAAACCGAAGCTTAAAACCGAAAACACAGTTAAATATCATTAAGATGCGAACACTCACTCATATTTGGCAACTTGTGAACATTTCACTCCCTGAGCAATTATTATATCTTAGGATGAAAGTGCTAATTTGAATTTCAACTTGGATCAACGTTGTTTGCAAAAATACTATGCTTCAACGTTCCAAAACGCGCCCGGAGAATAACGAGTTGAAGGCGAGATCATCCCCAATGTAGCGACTTTCGTCTCGCACATCCCAACCATGCGGCTAAGTGACTCATGCTTTTGGTGACACCTCACAAAGACTATAATACGTGACCCACTCGGACCATAGGTTTCAAAAACTCTCAGTTTCTGAACATACAAACTTTAAAAAATACGAATATAGACCAAGTTCGAAAAGTTGTATTTGAATTTTAACAAAAAGAAATCCTATTTATTTAATTCAAACTTAATATAAAACATTTTATGCAATAGTAACCCACGACATTTTAGAATGGCTCAACATCGTTTGTGAGCCACTCAAACAGATGCAGTACACATTTTTTCAAGTCCTCGTATATTTTATTCTTACTATTTCTTTCTTTAGAAGACTACCACATCGATTGGTAAGCCGGCAAGAGTAGTAAACTTTTATCTACCACAGCTTTTATTAATTAATATTTTCTATCATCAATTTTTTTTAATAATAATATATAGAAGACTTCTTTTTGTGAAAAATCAAGTATATAATTTAAACTAAAGACTAAAAATTTTGCTATATCTACTAAAAAATGTTGACTTAAGGTTTAATTTTTAAAAACAAGCACGTAATATAAATACCCGGTTTAAGAGCTATGGGAGAAAAAGCCACAAATTACTTACAAGAGCTCTAATATGTACGCAAATAATCCTTGTTTAGCATCCAACTCATACTTAACTCTATCATTTTATTGTTCTTCGTGTATATCTGCACTAACGTCTTATCCTAAAAGTTAAGGAATAAGCTAGAGCTCAACATGCTCGATCGGCTTAAAATTTATTCTTATTCTACCTAGCAGGAAAGTCAAAATTGTGACAAAACACAAAAAAAAAATTAAATTTTTGTGGAAAAATGGGGTACGTGAGAACAACGGCTGCAGGCATAATCAAATCGATAGATCCCCCCATACTAGAGTTAAACATTGTTCTCATGTTTTAATAAGTGTCCACTACATAAATCCTAAGCCGTTAATAGAGTATAGCTTAAAGATAAACTTTAGTCGATAAGATAGGATATCGGATTTCCCCAAACTAATGGCAAAGCAAAGCTAGGAAGCTCGAGTGGACCGGGACAAAACACCGAACACGAGAAGACTATCAGAAAATATTTGGTAGAATCCTACAAACAATACACCAAGCACAAACAACAAGAAACAGAAGATACAAGCCTCCTCACATCCACAATCAGAAAAATAAGAAAGAAAATAATAAAAGGATAACATGGGGGGTGTGCCCCCACCAGCCTTGTTTAGGGTCACTAATCTTGACCCAATCCCCGCATTTAGTTGTCCTTGGGGAAGGTTTGGGAGGTCCGGGACAACGCGAATTAAGGTACATCCCCTCCAAAGTATAGTTGTGCTTATATTTGATTACACGGGAAACCTTTGAAATTTTTGCCCTGAGTTTTGAGATAGACACAACGTGAGCCATTATGGAATAGACTTGGGAAATGGAGAATGGTCCAGACCAACACGATTTTAATTTGCCAAAAAAAGAGAACATCTTTAACCTAGAGTTAAAGAGGAGGACTTGATCGACCGGACGTTGAAAACTACGGTTTTTTATCTTTGAGTCATGGAATCTACTTTTTTTTTTTCTTTCTAGTTTCAAAAGAGTTCCTCATAAGGCATTATCACGAAGTTTATTAAATTTCATTGAGTTAAAACTTTAGATGATCGCCACCTTGTGTCTCATGATAAAGTTATGGTCCAATGCTTCAAGGCCTATTAGGCTTGAGTGCTCGAGCTCAATCGGTAGATGACATGCCCTTCGCGTAACAAGCTTATGGGGTACACCACGATGGTGTGTTTGTAAGATTTACAGAAGACCAAATTGCATCATCTAATTTGTCGACCAAGAGGCACTATTTTCACCTACGACCTTTCAAGAATTCATTTCAAGCCACGATTGGAACCTCACTTGCCCACTATGTTTGTGGTTGATACTCGGTGGTGAGAGACGGTGAGTAACTCCATATTTTTAAGCATGACCATTGCAAATTGGTTCATTGTGTCTAAAAAATGGTTTCCGACAATCCCGTATGATAGCAAGAGGGGCAACCGAATCATGCGAAGAGAGAATTTAAGAAATTTGCAAACAATCTCGGGGCATCCGTTTGTTGGGATATCGCTTTTGCTTTCAACCCATTTTGACAAGTTAGTCGAGACCGCCACAAGTATATTTTTGTTCCCTCGTGAAGACGGGAATGGCCCCATGAAATCTATGCCCTACATGTCAAAGATTTTGCAAACTTGGATGGAATTTTGAGGCATTTCATTATGTTGCAAAATTTTTCCTTGACGCTGACAAGTGTCACATCGGGTGACCAAGTCATGGGCATCTTTGTAAATCGTGGGCCAATAAAAACCATTGCGTAAAACCCTTTTTGGCAGTTGTAATTTGTCACCGTAATGATCCCGCCCGTTGGTCACTATGTGCAATTCTTTGAGGTAAGTCAACAGCATCATGGCCGTTCCAACACACCGCTGGATCATTTGGTCCACACATATTTTAAACAAATAGGGGTCGTCCCAAAAGAAATGATTAACATCCTTGAAAAACTTGTTCTTTTGTTGAGACGACATCCCTTTAACAATTAAATTTCCCGCGTGGTAATTTGCATAATTGGCAAACCACGGGGTACTTGAGTCACTTCGAGAAGTCACCATATTAAGTGTCTCGAGAGGTAAATTTTTCATTCACCTCCTTGGGTCTATAACAATTTTCATAACGGTTTTTTCTAATCAAAAGAGGGAGAAAGAGAAAGATGATCGACCGCAGAATTCTCGTGCTCCTTTTGAGATCAATTACATTAAAATCGAATCTTGAAGGAGTAAGAACCCATCGGAGCAATCTTGCCTTGGAATATTTTTTAGCAAAGAGATATTTTAGGGCAGAATGATTTGTATACACTACGCTTTTGTTCAAGATGAGGTAAGACTGGAATTTTTCAAAGGCATACACCACGGCTAACATTTCTTTCTCCGTCATGGTATAATGCGATTCTGCCTCGTTTATTGTTTTACTAGCATAGTGTATAGGCCTAAAGTGTTTTTTATGACGTTGCCCCAAGACTGCACCTATGGCAAATTCGCTTGCATCGCACATAAGCTCAAAGGGTAGGTTCCAGTCTGGAGCAATCAAGATTGGAGCTTCGGTAAGCTTTTTCTTTAATGTTTGAAAAGAATACAATCATCAAAGAAAATGAACGGAGTATTCTTCTTAAGGAGATGAGTCATCGGTCAGGAAATTTTAGAAAAATCCTTAATGAATCGTCGGTAGAAACCGGCATGACCGAGAAAACTCTGAACACCCTTTATGGTGGTGGGATAAGGTAACTTAGCAATCACATCGATTTTGGCTTTATCAACCTCAATCCCTTTTTTGGAAATCTTATGGCCAAGGACAATGCCTTCTTTTACCATAAAATGACTTTTTTCCCAATTTAGAGAAAGATTGGTGTCTTCACACCTTTGAAGCATCTTGTCTATACGAGAGATGCAATTTTCGAATGAATTCCCAAAGACTGAAAAGTCGTCCATGAAGACTTCCATCATTTTTTCGATCATATCATGAAAGATAGCCATCATACACCTTTGGAACGTGCTCGGTGCATTGCATAATCCAAAAGGCATGCGACGGTAGGCGAATGCTCCGTAAGGACATGTGAATGTTGTCTTTTCTTGATCATGAGGAATTTGAAAGTAACCCGAGAAACCATCGAGAAAACAATAGTACTCATTTCCCGCTAATCTCTCAAGCATTTGATTCATAAATGGTAGTGGAAAATGGTCTTTACGAGTGGCTTCATTTAACTTTCAGTAGTCAATGCACACATGCCATCCCGTAACCAATCATGTCGGAATTAATTCATTTTCATCATTTTTAACAACGGTAAATCCACCCTTTTTTGGTACGTAATGTACAGGGCTTACCCAAGGACTATCCGAGATCGGGTAGATTAATCCAGCGTCAAGAAGTTTTTCAACCTCCTTTTTGTTGACATCGTAGATTTTTGGATTCACTTGTCTTTTGTGTTGAACCGCTATTTGTAGTCCTCTTCAATAATAATCTTGTGAGTACAAAAATTCCGGGTTGATACCTTGATGGTCGGCAAGAGTGTACCCTTTCAATGGCTCGCTTTTGTGTGACTTAAAAAAACATTTATGAGAGCGTCTTATTCCTCGACACTCAAGACTTTAAGCAATTATGACGCAACTTGTTGTCACCTTCCAAAATGCCGAATTTGAATGAGAGAGTTAAGATCTTTAAGTTCGACCTCGAGTGGTTCATCATTGTGAAGATTAATTCAGTTTTAGCTTACAAATTTTAAGTTCTTTTCGAATTTTCAGGCAAAACTTTTTTCCTTGGTTGGGAAGGGGTAGAGGATATCATCATTGATAAATGATTCAGAAGTAGAATATCCCTCTGGGTCATAGTAATAGTCATCGAACTTTCGTAAGTTGGATCATCTTCAAGATGCGAGAAAGCCAACCGACTTTAATTCCTAAGGAGAATAATCACTATCCCCAAAAGGATGAGAGCAGAGAAGAAGTAGAAATGATTCGGGTTCATAGTAAGGAAGAGTATGATTGCAACTTGCGATCACATGCGTAGAAACTGAGAACTTCTAGAGAAAACACCCTCAAAATCCATTAGCAAAACGGTCGATTCGTTCGCCGTCATTATCATCGTAATTAGAATAATATCTTAAAGTTTGGTCAAAAATGAATGTTATGGCTTCTTTTCCAACCAAAGAGTTAATTCTCCTTCGTAAGCAACAACAAAGTAACGTCTGATTTTTAAGAAGGATCTCCCAAAAATTAGGGGAACTCGGGGATCGGCATCAAAGTCTATGACTACAAAGTCAGCCGGGAATTTGAACTTTAATACTTTAAGGTAGACATCTTCGGCAATTCCGATCAGTTTGGTAAATTGAAACTGGTCTGCAAGTTCAAAGTCCCCCAAACAAGTAGGAGTGATGCTCGGTAAGAGAAAGCATTTCCCACGACGAATAATTGGCATGAATTTATGTTTAGCGCCAAGATCCGCCAAGCTAGAACACTTATCCATATCCGGGAAAAATCACATGAATAAATAAAATTTGCCGGGGTCTCCAAGTTTTTTCGCGGGTAACTTGTTTAAGATGACTGCCGAACAATGCTCATTCAAAGGAGTTCTAGCCATTTCACTTAACTTTTCTTTGTTTCCAATTAAGGCTTTAAGAGTTGAGGCAAATTTTGGCATAAGAATCAAAGCATCCGCTAAACTAATTTCGAAACTCATATCTTGAAAGATTTTGTAGAATTTCTCAACTTGGTCGTTAGCTTTTTCATGGCGTTTTTCATCAATTCGTCTTGAAGGATATGGAATTGACGGTTTTGGGTTAGGCATCGAAGCACTAACGGGATCAAGCAATAGTAAGGAGTGGGATTGCCACTCGCGATCACATCAGAGAAACCGAGAACTTCCTGAGAATACTCCTCACAAGCCATTTCAATAACGTCGATTGGGTTCGCCGTTTCACGTTCCACTACTTTAGGAGGAGAAGAAGTAGTAGTAGGAATCGTGGGTCCTTGATAAGTAACACCGCTTCGGGTGGTAATACCCTTCAAGTCTACCTTCGGGTTAGTAATGGTATTACTAGGGAGTGTCCCTGAACCTGAAGTAGAAGCGGTATTGGAATTCACAAACTTGGAAAGCATGTCCGTTAAATTGGTCATTTAATTTTGCAAATTTTGGTTTTGGTCTTGCATGTTCCTCATCACTGCATCATTAGCTTTGACATAGCTTTCAAAATCGTTCTTTGTCACACATTGTATGTGTGGAGCTGGAGCTTGGTAAGGTGGATCTTGGTGAACATGAGTTTGATTAATCGGGGGTTGGTAGGTAGAAGCTTGGTTGTAATTATTTCCCCGGTTTTGGTTATAACGGTTTTGGTTATTTCCTTGGTTTTGTTGAACGGGAGGAAAACCGGGAGGTCGAATTTGATTAGCAATCGGGGCTCGATAACTGGTATTTCCTTGATTTAAATTAGCTGCGACGGCTTAGGAAATGTACTCTTGAATATTAAGCACCACCACAAGTTACACAACTTTCCTCGACCGCTTTTACGGGAGCGGGAGCTTGGGTTTGGTTTTTCTTATCGAGAAGTAAGGCTTTCACCATA
>BQNB010127413.1:0-15992 GCA_026074375.1 Tanacetum coccineum
ATTTATGGTTTGCATCAAGCTCCTAGAGCTTGGCATGAAACCTTGTTAACTTATTTATTGGACAATAGGTTTCAGAGAGGAAAGATAGACAAGACTTTATTTATCAGAAGAGACAAAAGTGATATTCTGTTAGTTCAAGTATATGTAGATGATATCATTTTTGGATCTACAACGAAGTCATTATGCACTGATTTTGAGAAAATGATGCATAAGAAGTTTCAAATGAGTTCTATGGGTGAACTAACATTCTTCCTAGGACTGTAAGTGAAACAGAAGGAATATGAGATTTTTACAAGCCAAGACAAGTATGTGACTGAGATTTTAAAAAAAATTGGCTTTAGTGATGTCAAGACAGCAAGCACACCCATGGAAACCCATAAGCCTTTGCTCAAAGATGTAGATGGTGAAGATGTAGATGAACACTTATATAGATCCATGATTGGATCATTGATGTATCTAACTTCTTCAAGGCCTGATATTATGTTTGTAGTATGTGCTTGTACAAGATTCCAAGTCAATCCTAAAGTTTCACATCTTCATACTGTGAAAAGGATCTTTAGATACTTAAAAGGTCAACCTAAGTTGGGCCTTTGGTATCCCAAGAATTCACCTTTTGATTTGGTTGCATATACTGACAGTGACTATGCAGGAGAAAGCTTAGATAGGAAGTCCACAACAGGAGGTTGTCAATTCCTAGGGTGTAGATTGATTTCATGTCAATGTAAGAAGCAGACTGAAATTCCACAATTGAAGCTGAGTATATAGCTGCTTCCAATTGCTATAGACAGGTGCTTTGGATCCAAAATCAATTGTTGGATTATGGATATAACTTTATGCAGACTAAGATTCATATTGATAATGAGAGTACTATTTGCATAATGAAGAACTCTATTTTTCACTCAAAGATAAAGCATATTGAGATCAGGCATCACTTTATCAAAGATTCCAGTGAGAAGAAGCTTATTAAGATGATAAAGATTCACACAAATCAGAATGTTACAAATTTGCTCACAAAAGCATTTGATGTTAGCAGATTTGAATATTTGATTGCAAGTATTAGAATGCTTAACCTCTGAAGAATTGATTGAGGGGAGGTAAATTGTATTAATATGCAGCGGATTACACACAAATGATGATTGAAATGGAGTGGAAAAGCAGCTAAGGATGAAATTCAAGTTAGTGTTGTTGGGCTAACTTACAACTGGTAAGTATAATTGGTGTTGCTTGTTATACTTAATATTGCTATGTTGATGCTGTTAGTTATACTTACTACTTTTTGTTATAATTAATATTATGAGTTTTGAGAGAAATTGGTGAGCATAAAAATAGAAAGTAAGATGTGTGAACTAAAAATATAAAGAGTGACTTTGTGAGCTAAAAGAAATGAGAGAGTTAGTGAGCATAAAAACAGAAATAGAGATGTGTGACATAAAAACAGACAGAGTGATTCAGTGAGAAAAATAATTAAGAAATTTAGTGAGAATAAAAATAGAAAGAGAGCTGTGTGAAATAAAAACAAATAGAGTGTTTTTGTGAGTAAAAGAATTGAGAGAAATGGTGAGTTGAAAAACAAAAAGAGAGAAAGTCAAAAACAGATAGCGAGAATTGTGAGTAAAAAGAATTGAGAGAAATAAAAAAGAGACAGAGAGTATTTGTGAACCAAAATGTTACTTTGATGATGAAAAAGCTATTTGGAATGGAATTGGAGTTAATGCTGGTAACTCAAAGTTAATGCTGCTAGACATAACTTACTCCTGCTCATCCAAGTTAATGTTGTTAGGCATCATTTAAATTTTTTAAAACCTTCAATTGATGGGATATGAAAAGCTTTCGGAGAAACTTACTTTTTATAAACCTTACTTTTCCCCTTAATAGAAGTATCTTATACATATCATCTTACAATGTTTAAGTTCTAAATCAACTGCTTGGAATGAGTTTGGTACTAATATAGCCCAAAAATCCCCAAAACCCCAAAAGTTATATGTTTTGCTAAGAATCAAAAGTTTATTTTTTCTAAATTGATTTTTGATGGTATGATGAGGAACTTAAATAGTTCTAAAAAAATTTAATGTATCCAAGGTTTTTACAACTATTTTTGAACAAATAAATTGAAAATCTTTCAGAAGTTAATGTTGTTTACGATACACCTTCTCATACTAAAAATATTTTTGCAAACATGAGAAGGCAAGGAAAAGATTTTTCAGGGACTATAACACCATTGTTTTCATCTAATGCTTGGCACAAACAAGCATATATGGGTAAAAGTCAGACAACCCACTGATCCCCACGACACACAACACATCTTTCACCCCTCTAATGAAGAACCAATCACTGTACCATCATCATCTCAACCCAAAAAGACTCCACAACCTAGGGAAAGCCAAAAGGCCACCTGAGAAATCTATCTATGGAACCTAATCCCTTGTTACAGACAGATGAGAACTAGGCACTAAGAAGAGGAAAGACAGAATGGAAAGGGCTCCACTACTGCTTCTAGCTAGAATCAGAGCAGGGCAGTGGTAACATAAATAGGACCCAATCCATGGCAACACTTAATGAGCCAAGTCCTCATGGAACTGGTTCAGGTAGTGGTCACAGGTGTCAAGATACCATATTAGGGGATGAAGAAGCTTAAACTAGGTTTGAGACTGCATCTAAACAGACTAAAACTTAAGAATTGAATGGTCCCTAATATATCAAAAACTGTGCTGATAAGTTCTTTGACTTAGAGAACAACAAAGACTGCTCAAGCAAAGAAATTGCTAGTTTGAAGAAGAGATTTAAAAAGCTGGAAAGGATAAAGGAAGTCCAAAACTCCAGGGATTAATTTATTTAATGATTGGTACCTCAAAATAAGAAGTTTGGTGAGGAGGAATGCATCCCAAACAGGGGAGGAATTTGAAAGCAGGAAAAACAGATTTTCAAATCTTTGAAGAAAGTGATTTTATAGATGATTGAAGTGTTTTGAATGCATATATGGATGAAGGTTTCAAAGATGGTAGAAGGAGAAGCAGAGCAGGTTGATTATTGCTGCTGCAGATGAAGTTCAATAACTGGTATGCTATTAATACTATAACTGCTGTTACTGAAGTTTAATACAGCTAGTGCACTAATCCAGTTACAACTTGCCTAGGTATATGTTTGTACTATTTGAACCTATTACTACTACAGTGTTATTATTACTACTGAGCAGAAACCAATTACTCCACGCAACAACAACAACTATTTTTAAGATAAAGAACTTACAATTGCTCAAACCTTGTAAAGATGAGGAGTGGAAATCAAAGTTAGAAGGAGTGGTTATGCAAGAACCAAGTGAGACTGCTACAAGACCAACAGTACCACCTCAACAACATGATCCTAAAGACAAAGGAAAGGGTAAGATGGTTAAACAAGAAAAGCCATTAAAGAAAAAGGACCAGATCAAGTTTGATGAGGAAATTGCTCAAAGATTGCGAGCTCAGATACAAGCTGAACTAGAAGAAGAGGAAAGGCTGGCAAGAGAAAGAGAAGAAGATGCAAACATTGCTGAATGGGATAATGCTCAAGCTATGATGGATGCTGATTATGAGCTAGCTGCAATAATATAGGCATAAGAGCAGGAAGAGTTGCCATTGAAGAAAAGTCAAAGCTGTTTGTAGAACTCATGGATAAAAGGAAGAAGCATTTTGCAAGAATTAAAGCAGAAGAGCAGAGAAGAAAACCACTAACCAAAGCTTCAAAAGAGGAGATAAAAAAAATGTACAAACTGAAAAAACATGACTGGATTCACTCACAATCAGTTGAAGAACAAAATCTTTGATGAAGTTCAGAAGTATTTTGACAAGACCATGAGTTGGATAGACTCATTTATACCTGTGGATTCTGAAGTGGTGAAAGGAAGTAAAGATAGAGCAGAAAATAGTGAGACTAGAGTAGAAGGAAGTTCTAAGAGAGCGGGGAAGATATTTAACAAGAGTCTGCCAAGAAGCAAAAGATGAATGATGATAAAGAGAAATAAGAACTTAAACAATGCTTTGAGATTGTTTCAGATGATGGAGATGATGTAACTATTGATGCTACACCCTTGTCTGTCAAAATTCCAATTGTTGACTACAAGATCTATCAAGAAGGGAAGAAAAGTTTCGACATCTTCTCAACCAATAGATAAAACATTATGGACTATATTGTTACACAATGAACTCCACATAAATAAAAAAGCTTCCAGTTTAGCACTTTAACCAAACCTTGTTGTCTTTTCCATACTTCATCCACTGGCTTTATCTTCTTAAATATAGTTTTGACTATTCTCCAAAGAACTTCCAAGTCTTCTCTATCAAAGTTCTTAAGCATTTTACTAAAAGTAAGATAAATTTGAGTCTTACCATCTGCTCTAATAATTTGAAAGCACGCACTACATCAGATGTTTAATAATGTGAAGCTTCAAGTTGATTATGAGTGTGAAATGGTATTTGATCTTCTTAGATTGGTTAAGAAATAACTTAAGGAAGGCTATATACCTGAATGAAGTGTTTGGAAGCATCCTCCTAGTGAAGATAACGCTTTTAATCAAGAAACTTGAAGATTCAGAAGATGAACATGAAGTTTAGGGGAGGATTGTTAGGATTAAAAGACTTCTTAGTGCTGTTGAAGTTACTGCTGCTGGTTATGTTGGGAATTGAAGGCTTCGGAAGTTACTACTGTTAGTTTTGGAAGTTTAATATCATGGTTTCAAGATTGTGCTGCTGATGACGATAAAGAAAATAGCTAGTTATTAGTACTGCTATCTATAAAAGTATATGCTAGCCAGTAACATTGTTAGTTACTTAGCCAGTATATTTAGTACTGTTAGTTAATAACTTAGTAACTGTAGTCCTTGTATAGTTAGTACTTGCTATTATGATATCAATAAGTTAAATTAGTAATAATTAAGCATTATCCAGTAGCACTACAGTTTTGTAAGCCCTTTAGGTTCCCTTGGTGTATATAAGAACCCTAAGGCATCGATCAAGACCACATCAGTCTTGTCATAGTTTTTTTCAAAGCTTCAAGGTGTAAACCCTAAACACTAATCAAAGAGTGTTCGTATTAATATATTGAAGCTTATTGTTTTGGTTATATTTATGTGTTGTAAACATTCATTATTTTTTGTTGGGGGGTGGGGGGGGGGGGGGGGGGGGGGGGGGGGGGGGGGGGGGGGGGGGGGGGGGGGGGGGGGCTGTGATTCTCTTAGTGGTATAAACAGATTTCGCATAGTTTAATATCATACACTCAAAGTTTCATTGTTAGTACATTTAGATTTATCTAAGGATACTAAACCTTACATCAAGCTAAGGAGTTAAAGATCTATTAATTGGGATCAACAAGTGGTATCAGAGCTTGTTGTGAAGCATTAAATAAGAAGAAACCAACAACACATACTAGATCTAATTCTCAGTGATAAGATGGAGGCAGGAACTACTTCTACAACTATGACTGCAAAACCACCTATCCTCAACCCAGGGGATTATGATCTCTGGTTAATGAGGATAGAACAATACTTTCTCATGACTGATTACTCCCTTTGGGAAGTAATTAAAAATGGTAACAAAGTGCTGAAGAGAACTGTTGGAGAAACTAAGCAGGAATATGAACTTACTACTGCAGAAGAAAAACAAGACAGGAGGAATGAGATGAAAGCTAGAGGAACTCTGTTGATGGCACTCCCAAATAAGGATAAACTAAAGTTCCATTCATATAACGATGCAAAATTGCTCATGGAAGCCATTGAGAAGAGGTATGGAGGAAACAAGGAATCCAAGAAAGTTTAGAGAACTCTACTTAAGCAACAATATGAGAACTTTGCAGGATCAAGTTCAGAGACAATGGATCAAACTTTTGATAGGTTGCAAAAACTTATCACTCAGTTGGAGATTCAGGGCGAAGTTATTACACAAGAGGACATGAACTTAAAACTGTTGAGAAGTCTTCCATCTGAATGGAAGACTCATGCTTTGATCTGGAGGACGTACTTTTATCGCGAAACGTAAACAATTTACGTAACCAATAAAATAAAATATAAAAAGTTGATTATTACTTTTGTAAAAAATATATTGCTTTCTTGACGAAAACTTTAATTCGTTTGTTGTCCGTTTAAGTTAAATGTTGATTTTTAACTTACACGATTTAACTTTAACTATTAAAATTAAAAGTAAACGCGTGCGAGAATAGAAATAAATAGTGGATTAAATAGCGTCGTAAATGACCTAAAAATATGGAATGTTACACAGCCCTATTCTCCTCAACTTGCATGAGAGGATCCAAAACAAATTGATCCTGATGACCAAGAAGAAACGGATTTACAATGGGAAATGGCCATGCTGATAATTAGAGCTAGAAGATTCATCCAGTGGACATGCAGGAAGTTGGATGTAAATGGTCAAAGATTTGGATTTAATAGGACTAAAGTGGAGTGCTACAATTGTCATAAAATGGTCACTTTGCAAGAGAATGTAAAGCTCCTAGAAATCAGGAAAATAGAGGAAGAGAGAATAATAAAAGAACCGTGACAGTGGAAACTCTCACTGAAAATGCCTTGGTTGTTCAAGATGGAATTGAAGGGTATGACTAGAGCTACCAAGCTAAAGAAGAGTATTCTACAAACTTTGCATTAATGGCACATACATCTTCAAGAAGTTCTTCCAGTTCAAATTTTGAGGTAGATTCTTGTTCTAAATTATGTGTAAAAGCTTATGCTACTTGGTATGTGTTTAATTACACACACCTTTTACCTTTAAAAACAAGTTAAAATAACCAAAAACGGACTTAAAATGCCAAATATATGCTTGTTTTGCTAATTATGTTATGCAGGAACGGATATCTAAGAAAAGGACGAAAAACGAAGTCAAAACGAAAAAACCGGACACGGAATGGAAAAGCGTAGAAAAGATGGTTCTCGCAATATAGTATATATAAAATACTAGGCAAATCCAAACTCTTCACCCTTGACCAAGGTAAAAAGTCAAGAAGATAACAGAACATATTATCTAAATATTTAAAAGATTTACTTGTCTAATATTTATCTTCCTTTGTAAGTCTTGATCTCTCACTATATAAAGAGATCATAGACACATAGTTTGGTGTGAACAGAAAATATGTAGACGTCTTATAATGGTGTGTGTGAGTTCTAGGCGTAAGTTCTCTAAGTAGACGCCTAGAAGTTGTGTGTAGCCCCAAGGAACATTTGATCCCTAATAGCATTGTAACCGTTCTAGAATGATCAATCTAGAATGGGCTTAATAAACGTAGGTAATAAAACCTTAGTTTAAATAACATGAATCAATGATCATTATCTTCCGAGCATTGTATCTATATTCTTTGTTATCTTTGGTAATCCTATATATAAAATGAGTCTTAACCAATCATTGACTTAAACGATCATACATTGGTTTTTACCATTAGTATCAAGCTCGTGGCTCGTGATATCTAATGAGCATACAAGGTGTTCCACAGAAAAATTAAAGTAGGTGTTGTTCATATATAGTTGTTGCTGTCGATTGGTTTTTGACGATTCTGTTTTCAGAAGACACTAGGTCTATTGGCAATTGTTTGACATCAGGTCGTGGGAATGGAATCTGTTAAAACTGCTGGTGAAGGTATACGTTCATTGTTTTATACATATTGTTGAGCTTTTGAAAGTATAAGTGAATTGCTGGTATTTTAATGCTGCCATGATATATTAGTGCTGCCCATGTATGTAAACAACAGTAATCTTATGAGTTAATACTGCTATGTTTAATGTGTTAATATTGCCAAGCTTTAACAGGTAGTACTATTTAGTTTTGACTCGGTTTTAACCGAGTTTAGCTGAGTTGTGTATACCTATTGAACAACGACCAAAATGACACAACCAATTACAACAAATCCAAACCACTTCTAACCCATCCTCCTCAAACAATTACAACCTCTTAAATCACAACTCTAACAATAAAGAAAACTGAGTCAACTCGGTTATAACCGAGTTAACTCGGCTTTGATTGAACTCAAATCCTCACAACACTAACAACATCAACAACATACCACCACACTCAAACCAACCTCATCTAATTCCAAACCTTCATCTACTCAAATCCAAACAGCCTACTACCCATTCTCCTTTACAACACCACACATCAAAACTGAAAAAAAAAAAAAACAATAAGATCTCAGGTTATGTTGTGTTCGAATCTCAAATAAAAAGTCTAAGATCTTAAAGATCTTTATAAACCGAACAAACACATTCATCATGGATCTTGACTCGAAACAAAATCAAAAAAAAACCTACCCGAGATCTTTCAAGACCTTGACGATAACATTCTTGATTGTTTGTGGGTTTCTGGTTCGATAAAGATAAAATATGATTGTCATTGAAGAATAGATTTGAATAGGTTGTGAAATTGATGTGTTAAAAAGAGATGGAATAGAGGGTTGTGTCTTTAAGGTAATAAAATATTTAGATGTGGAAAGTATTCACAATCAGTGTTGTCAATGCTGCCAAAGAGAACAGTTGTAACTGTTAATGCTGCCAAGGAAGATAGTTAATGCTGCTCGTTACATGTTAGTGTTGATGTCATTGGAAGTTAGTACTGTTACACGTGTTTCTACTGCTAGGGTTTACGGTTGTTAAGCACAAGGTTACGTTGAGGGTTTTGGCTTAAACTTCAAATGGAATGACAAATGATGAGATTTACTGGAAGCTTGCATCACAACAGGTTACTTGTCTATGTTTTGGACAGGAAAGACACATGGTTTACAAGCTACGTGTTGATTTTGTTTTGACGGTTGTTTTACTCAGAAGGTCGACACAAGGTTTGCTTAAGGATTTTATGTTTACTGTTGTGAAACTTTTGGAAGTGTGTTCAAGAATAACATATTCGAATCTCAAAAGAAACAAATTTGGTGAGTTTCTGATCGTTCTCGGACAAGTATGAAAAAGTTAAAACTGTTAATTTTGTCAAATATTGGATAACACACTGTTTGGATCTCGGATTGGATTAAGATTCACTTAAATCGTTAAGAGGCTATTTTTGGGATTAATTGCAAAAATTGATTACGAAGACAATTGTTTATCACTTATTTGGAGTTGAAGTGGAATTTTCACAAGTGCGTGTTCTTATCATATCTTAAAGTCGAATTTGGTTGGATTATGACTTTGAAGATAACTTGTTAGTGCTTAAAATCGATGTTGACGAAGACTTGTCAAATCTAGCAATGTGTGATCTACAAACTTATGGTGCTCAATGCGCACATTTGCTATCACTTTAAGGAGTTACGTTGTAGTGCTCAGTGTCTCATTTAGATGAGGATTTTGTCAAGAGATTGAGGTATACTTATACTTTAAAGAATTAGAGTATGAGTTTGGAGTTATGTGGATAGTACAAGACATAAGACACAAGGTTGAGTTATTTTACTTCAGCATCAAGTTTGTTATACTTAGTTTTCTTCATCAGTGATCATTACATAGAGCCTACAGAATTGAAGATTCAAGAAATGGTTAACATATGGGTTTCAGGGGAAGCTTATTGTTAAAATGTTTAACCATTTACATGCACCACTTAAGGTGAAAGGTTTCGTTACTACTGCTAGCTGTTTATTACTACTGCTAGTTTAAGTTTCTACTGCTTGAATTCGTTATTCTTATTATGCGTCATGGAGGGTAATTTAAGTCATTGGAAGGTTGGATTGGTAGTGTGATATATGATTTGTAGTTGTAAAGATTCAAGTTGCTTATCTTCATAAGATCCCTATTAGATTATGACAAAAAGGGGAAGAAGATTACAGAGATATGATTTGCAGCTTATTATGTGTGGTGATATGAGCAGGTTACAAAGGAATTCTGAATTAAGGGGAAGATTTTGTTTCATTCAGGGAGATGATTACATCTCAACTTCAGGGGAAGCTTTAGCTTTATGATGAAGTTCGTACATGAATTTGTTTGTTTTGTCATCATCAAATAGAGGAAGATTATTGGGATTCTAGATTTGATGAGACACAATAAATAAAAGAATGAAACATAAGGACTAAATCTGGCAACTATGTAATTCTACAAAGATGGAAGATTTTGAAGAATTATAGAAGATTTGGTCAAAGATATTAAAGATAATGATTAGGAAACGTTTTAATGTGATTTAATATGATTTAAATAGTTTCCTTATCTAATTGATTTACTTCCTTTGTAAGTCTTGATCTCTCCCTATATAAAGAGATCATAGAAAAAGTGTGTGTCAAAGATGTAAACATCAGAAAAGTGTGTGTGTTCTAGGCGTTAAGTCCTCTAAGTGGACGACTAGGTTTGTAGTTTTAGCCTCAAGGTAATCAAGGTTTTCCTTGATCCATGTTATAGTTCATTGATGTAACCGTATTATCTGATCAAATAATATTGGGGTTGTGGTGAATGTTTGGTAAAACCTTGTTATGATAATATTGATTCTATATTTGAATATTCCGCCTATGTTATCATTATCCTAGATTAAAGTTCTAATCAAACTAGAGCTACAACGATCTTATAGGTTTTCACAGCTTGTTTGATTCAATCAAAAAGTCACGGGTTCAAACAAAAACTTTAAATGTAACACAAAATGAGGCAGAAAATCTGAAGTCTCAATGGTTTGAATTTGCTAAAACTAAGTTCAATAACATTTTCAGAAAGATTGAATTTTTCAAAAAGAAGCAATTGGATATTTCTGAACTTAACAAGGAATCGGGGGAGAAACAAAATCTTTTTGAAAACGAAACAAGTGTTTTTCAAATAAAGATTGATGAGCTGGAAAAGTCTTTAGAAAAACAAATAAAAGAAAATTCTGATTTGTTAATAAAAATCAATAATCTTGAGAATGTTTTCGCTGATGAAGAAAAAAGGGCAACATTGGGAAAATTGAATGCTTTTAATAATGAAAATTGTAATTTTGAATCAAAGGCTATTCATCTCGGAAAAATCATTGCTCAAAAGTCAAAAGATTTTGATGATGTTAATCTTGAATTGTCAAACAGAACATCCAAATTCGAGGCGTATTTTGAAAACTTGAAAAAACGAAAGTTGTTCTTGAACGACAATTGGCTCGTAAGGTTGATGATTCTAAAGCCGAAAAAGATCGATTTTTGAAAGAAATTAATCATTTAAGGACTCAACTTGAAAATCTGAAAGGGAAGCGTGTGGAAAAAAAGTTTGATAATTCTTGAATTTTAGAAAAACCACCGTTACTTAACAATGAAAGAGATCAGCTTTTGAAACAAATTGCATCTTTGGAATCACAATTGGCATCACAAGATATTCGTTCTTGTCAAAAAGAATATCATGAGTTGAGAACTTCGTATAATGCTTTAAAAGTGAAGTTTGATTCTCTTAATCGGAAAAAATGGAACATCAACGTTTCAAAATCTTCAAAACCTAAAGAAAGTGTTTCGGAAAAGGTTCACACGGGTGAATCCTCAAAATGGAAGGATATGCTGGTGTTCAAGGTATGTCCAAGATGATACTTGTGATTGTGGAGTGATGTGAAGGGGGGGGGAAAAAAAAAAAAACCCTAGTGATGGCATCGATAGCAGAGTTTGTATGGGATTTGAAAAGGTATTAATGTTGCTAAGGTGTTAAAAAGTAGTGAGTTTGCATGTGTGAAAAAGTTAGCTGCAATGGTGATTTAAAAGAACGTATATGGAAGTTATCACAACAGGTTTGGGATAAGTTCATGGATTGGGGAATGGAATCTGTTATGTTTTGGAAACCTTATTTTTTAGGGATTGTATTTTAGTTCCCATAAAAACTTCTTGTATATGTTGGACGTGGTTGAATTAGTGTTGTCAATGCTGCCAAAGAGAACAGTTGTAACTGTTAATGCTGCCAAGGAAGATAGTTAATGCTGCTCGTTACATGTTAGTGTTGATGTCATTGGAAGTTAGTACTGTTAGACGTGTTTCTGCTGCTAGGGTTTACGGTTGTTAAGCACAAGGTTACGTTGAGGGTTTTGGTTTAAACTTCAAATGGAATGACAAATGATGAGATTTACTGGAAGCTTGCATCACAACAGGTTACTTGTCTAAGTTTTGGACAGGAAAGACACATGGTTTACAAGCTACGTGTTGATTTTGTTTTGACGGTTGTTTTACTCAGAAGGTCGACACAAGGTTTGCTTAAGGATTTTATGTTTACTGTTGTGAAACTTTTGGAAGTGTGTTCAAGAATAACATATTCGAATCTCAAAAGAAACAAATTTGGTGAGTTTCTGATCGTTCTCGGACAAGTATGAAAAAGTTAAAACTGTTAATTTTGTCAAATATTGGATAACACACTGTTTGGATCTCGGATTGGATTAAGATTCACTTAAATCGTTAAGAGGCTATTTTTGGGATTACATGCAAAAATTAATTACGAAGACAATTGTTTATCACTTATTTGGAGTTGAAGTGGAATTTTCACAAGTGCGTGTTCTTATCATATCTTAAGTCGAATTTGGTTGGATTATGACATTTGGAAGATAACTTGTTAGTGCTTGAAATCGATGTTGAAGAAGGACTTGTAAATCTAGCACTGTGTGATCTACAAACTATGGGGCTCTAATGTGCAACATTTGCTATCACTTTAAGGAGTTACGTTGTTGTGCCTCAGGTTCATTTTGGATTGAGGAATTTTGTCAAGAGGTTGAGGTTTATTTATACTTTAAAGAATCTAGAGTATGAGTTTGGAGTTATGGGTAGTTACAATGACATTATAAGCACAAGGTTTGAGTTATTTACTTCAGCATCATGTTTGTTCTACTTAGTTTCTTCATCAGTGATCATTACATAGAGCCTACAGAATGGAAGATCATGAAATGGTTAAACATATGGGTTTTCAGGGGAAGCTTTATTGTTCAAATGGTTTAACCTTTTACATGCCCACCACTAAGGTGAAGTTTCGTTACTATGTGCTAGTTGTTTATTACTACGCTAGTTTAAGTTTATACTGCTTTGGAGTTCGTTATTCTTATTATGCTTATGGAGGGTAATTTAAGTCAGTGGAGGTTGGAATTGGTTAGTGCTGATATATGATTTTGTGTTGTAAGATTCAAGTTGTTATCTTCATAATTGATCCTATTAGATTATTACAAAAAGGGGAAGAAGATTACAAAGATATGATTTGCAGCTATTACTGTTGTGGTGATATGAGAGGGTTACAAATGAATATGAATTAAGGGAGATTTTGTGTTCTTCATGGAGATGTGATACCATTCAACTTCAGGGCGAAGCTTTTGCGCTTTTTGTAAATAGTTGTACAATGAATATGTTTGTTTTGTTATCATCAAATAGGAGAAGATTATTGGGATTCTAGATTTGATGAGACAAAATATATATAAATATATACAACCATAAAGGACTAAATCTGGCCAACTATGTAATTCTACAAAGATGGAAGATTTTGAAGAATTATAGAAGATTTGGTCAAAGATATTAAAGATAATGATTAGGAAACGTTTTAATGTGATTTAATGTGATTTAAATAGTTTCCTTATCTGTTGATTTACTTCCTTTGTAGATCTTGATTCTGTCTCCTCTAATATAAATGAGGATCATTTGGACATAGGGTTTAAATTATCCAAATAGTATGTGTCAAAGAATAGATGTAAACACCAGAAAAGTGTGTTGTGTGTTTAGGCGTTAAGTCCTCTAAGTGGGATGACTAGGTTTGTAGTTTTTAGCATCAAGGTATCAAGTTTTCCTTGATCCATGTTACAGGTTCAATTGATGTATGTAACCGTATTATCTGATCAAATTAATATTAGGGTTGTGGTGATGTTTGGTAAAACCTTGTTATGATAATATTGATTCTATGTTTGAATATTCCGCCTATGTTATCATTATCCTAGATTAAAGTTCTAATCAAACTAGAGCTACAACGATCTTATAGGTTTTCACAGCTTGTTTGATTCAATCAAAAAGTCACGGGTTCAAACAAAAACTTTAAATGTAACACAAAATGAGGCAGAAAATCTGAAGTCTCAATGGTTTGAATTTGCTAAAACTAAGTTCAATAATATTTTCAGAAAGATTGAATTTTTCAAAAAGAAGCAATTGGATATTTCTGAACTTAACAAGGAATCGGGGGAGAAACAAAATCTTTTTGAAAACGAAACAAGTGTTTTTCAAATAAAGATTGATGAGCTGGAAAAGTCTTTAGAAAAACAAATAAAAGAAAATTCTGATTTGTTGATAAAAATCAATAATCTTGAGAATGTTTTCGCTGATGAAGAAAAAAGGGAATAAAAAAAAAACATTGAAAATGATTGCTTTTTAATAATAAAATTTGGGATTTTGATCAAAGGTATATTCAATCTCGGAAAAAAAATCCATGCTCAAAGTAAAAAGATTTTGATGATGTTATCTTTGAATGTCAAACAGAACATCCAAATTTGAAGGCGTATTTTGAAAACTTGAAAAAAAAAACGAAAGTTGTTATTGAAGACAATCTGGCCTCGTTAAGGTTGATGATTCCTAAAAGTCCGAAAAACGATCTGAATTTTTGAAAGTAATTTAATCATTTAAGGACGCTCAACTTGAAAATCTGAAAGGGAAGCGTTGTGGAAATCAAAGTTTGATAATTCTTGAATTTAGAAAAAACCACCGTTTACTTGACATGAAAGAGATCAGATTTTGAATCCAATGCATCTTTGGAATCACATTGGAATCACAAGATATTACCGTTCTTGTCAAAAAGAATATCAATGAGTTGGCTCGTCATAATGCTTGTAAAAGTGAAGTTTGATTCTCTTAATCGGAAAAAATGGAACATTAATGTTTCAAAATCTTTCGCAAAAAAAAAAAAACCCCCTAAAGAAAGTGTTTCTGAAAAGGTTCACACGGGTGAATCCTCAAAACCATTTTTAATTTAAGAAGGGTTTCTCAGTTTACAACCTATTCTTTACAAAAAGATAGGAAGTTTTCTAAGAAATCTCAAAGTTTTGAAATATTTTTTCCTCAAAAGGGTTTTAAGACAAGAGCTTCAAATGCAAAGAATCAATCTTTTGAAACATCACACTCTTGTTTTACACCGGTAAAACAAGTGTGGAGGCCAATTAAGGAATCTCAAACTTTTGAAGCATCTACTTCTCAAAAGAGTTTTAAGACAAGTACTTTAAAAGGAAAGAATCAAGTTTTTGTTACTCCACATTCTCGTTTTACACCGGTAAAACAAGTGTGGAGACCAAAGCAAAGTCATTTGAAATCTTTTAAATATTCTAAAACAGAGATGCTTTTGATGCAAAACAAGAATGACTCGGTTTTGAAAAACAAAAAAGTGGAAGATTTTCAAATGGTTCAACAATGAATTTGCAGGATAATACACCAATTGTTAATAACAAATGGAAATCTTCTTCGTCAACAAGATTTAAAAATCCTCAAGAAACACCGAGTTTCAATAATCAATGGAAAATCAAAAGGAATTTTAAATCTCCGTTGATTCCACGAGAGTTGTTTTCAAATGAAACACCAGTTTCAAGCCTCGTTAGAACTCAGCATCTTTACATCTAATTGACACAACTTTAAAATGGTTTTCAAAACTTGGCAAACCCGTTAGCACCGTGCTTAAATGGGTTCCAAAGGTTGTTGTCTAAATTCGATGTCAATGGTTTGTAATCAAATGTCAGATTACAACCCGGTCTTCAAATAAAAGGAAAGTGTACGTTTCAGTGCATTTATCCTTAACAACAAAAAGAGAAATCTTTTCGGTCATGAGCTATTCAAACAAAACATTCAAAGTTTTGTAGCTCAAGTCAATGGCTTGTTATTAAATTTCAGATAACAACCCGGTTTTCAAATAAAAGAAAAGTATACGTTTCAGTGCGCTTTATCTTCAAAAGAAGAGAAATCATCTTTGTCCCGAGTAATTTTTTATCAAAATCTTTTCAAAAAGTGTGCTCAGGACATACGACTTCTAAGTAGATGTCAGCTTAGGACTCGTTCTTCAAATAAAGGAAAGTGTACATTTTTGTACATTTATCCTCACAACGAGAAACTTATAACATCTC
>BQNB010127414.1:6392-19443 GCA_026074375.1 Tanacetum coccineum
AATAAATGGGATATATTAAAAAGGTTAATTGAACAAAAACATCAATTGTAACATTTTGGTACCTCCGAATTAGATTAGTCTCCCTGGGTTGGTTACGTAACAAAGGTGGCCTGTGACGTTAATAGTGTGCGAGAATGGTGATGGTTGTGTGGGATGGTGGTTAAGTGGGGGGCAATAAGCGGCGGTGAAAAAGTTTAGGTTCTTTCAAAGTACTGAAAATTGGGGAAAATTGGGGAGGGAAACAAAGCGCCCAAAAGATTTAAGGTTTTTCAATTTATTTTGAAGAACCGCCTAAATGACAGCTTTACAAACAATATGTGATAAAAAGAAATAAAGAAGTAATAGAGCCTGGTCTTTAATTGTGTAAAAAAACTAGTTGTTTTATAAAAGATGGTGTCCATAACATCAACACATAGAGACATGTTGTTACATACACACCAGTGTCTTTAATTGTGTAAAAAGAGTGGTTTGCACCCCCTCAAAAACCAATTTTTATACAATTTCTATTATGAAAACTGGTTTTTTCAAGAAAACCTAATTCCATTTATTCCCTTCCCACTTTTTTTTGTCATAGAGATAGGGTTTTACATAACCGATCTTTTTAGGGGGGTGTTTTTAGCCTTTTTTGTAGTAGTGTTCAAATTTCCATTTGAGCAACCTTCCGGTCACCTTCGGATTGGACAGTATTTGCTTTATTGGTTGGTCTATGATTACGACTATTGTGTGTGCCTGGAAATATCTTTTTAGTCGTTTGCTAGCACTTACCAGAGCAAGTATTAATTTTTCCATTGGAGTGTAGTTGACCTCCGGGCCTTGTAATGCACGGCTAACGAAGTAGATGGGCATTTGCTTCCCATCCCTTTTCGTCATCAAGACCGCGCTAATGGATTCTTTTGCAGCTACCAGATACATAATCAACTCCTCCTTTTCTTTTGGTGCAGTCAACATGGGCAATTCGGCTATCAATCGCTTCATTTGCTTAAATGCCATTTCTACTTTTGCGGTCCATTGGAAATCACTTTTCTTCGTGCACTTATTTAAAGTTTTGAAGAATGGCAAAGATTTTTCTGCTGATTTAGACATAAATTTGTTTAAGCTTGCCAGCTTCCCATTTAATTTTTGCACGTCCTTCAAACATTTTGGAGACGGTAGATTGGTGACTGCTTCTACTTTGTCCGGACATACTCTTAGTCCATTCGCGTCCACTTTGTACCCCAGGAAGGTGCCTTCCCTCATCCCAAAGGTACACTTTTTGGGGTTTAACTTCATATTTATCTCTCTAAGAGTTTTGAACATTTCTTCTATGTCTCTGATCATTTCTTTTTCCGTTCGGCTCTGGCTCTTAATGACTAGGTCATCCACATATACTTCCAAGTTTCAACCAATCTGTTTTTGGAAAGCCTTATCCACCAGGCGTTGGTAGGTTGCTCCAGCATTTTTTAGTTCGAACGACATTTTTGAGTAACAGAATATTCCTTGGCTTGTGATGAACGCTGTCTTTTTCACTCAATTTCTTCTGCCATTTTTTATTTGATGGTATCCTTTGTATGCATCTAGAAAGCATTGGAAAGGTGTTACCCATTCTAGGTTTCTACCTTCCAAATCTATTTCTTGGTAGAGGATTGACATCTTTGGGGCTGCGTTTGTTTATAGTCTTTGAAACTCCACGCACATTATTCCAACTGACGTTATGTTTTGTCACCATTACTGGGTTTGACCAGCCAGCTATGATTAATTTGGACCTTCTTTCATGATGTCGGCGTTTCCACTAGCTTTTTCCTTATTCGCAAATTGCTTTATTTCTCTCAGGTGCTTCCCCCTTTTATTTTTTCTAACGGGTAGACATCCTTCACGGATATTCAACCTGTGCTCAGCTATGCGCCGCGGAACTCCAGTCATATCTGCTGGCCTCTAGGCAAATATATCAAGGTTGCGCCTTAGTAGACCACAAAGCTCCTTCCGCCCTTCTTCCGTCAACGTGGAACCTATCGCTATAGTTTGATCCGGGTATTCTGGGTGAATTGCCATTTGAATCTTTTCTTCTCTGACTTGGTCGATCACGAGATGCGGTACCCCAGGTCCTGAAACCATTGTACACTCAAGCGGAATAATCATGTTGCTTCGTAATGTGACCGTTCCTCCCGTCACTGGGAACTTTAACATTTCGTGAGCTGTGGATGGAACTGCCCAGATTTTCCTTACCCCTAGCCTCCCTATAATTCCATTGTAGGGAGAGAGTGACCTTACCACCATGAATTTCATCCATGCGGAAGTTGAATGTTTCTCATCACCTGTCTTTACCAGCAATGATATTTGCCCTAACGACCATATTATCTCTCCACTGAACCCAACCAGTGGCGTGGTTGCAGGGATCATCTGGTTTCTGACTTCCGGATGGAATCTTTGATAGCAGAGTTATTCAATATTTTTTAGGGAAGAGCCACGTCCATCATCATTCGGTTGCACGCAATGTCCTCCTATTTCAGCCTCAATAATCATAGGACCTTCCGTCCCATCCTCTTCCCCTAGAGGTGGATAAGAAATTACTAACTCCGGAGAGAAAGCTTGAGTAATTCTTTTTCTTGCTATCCTCTGTCATGGTTGTACCATTAATATTGCCAGCGACTTATCCTTTCCTGAGGTTTCCCCCTTTTTCGCTGTCTTTGTCTGATCTTTTCCATTATTTTGCTTCAATTCCTTTATTAAATGTGTCAGCTTTCCGACCTTTAGCATTTCTTCTATTTGCCTTTTTAGGTGCATACACTCATCGGTGGTATGTCCTAATTCCCCATAAAACTCGCAGAATTTGCTAGCGTTTCTTTTTTCTACCGGGGTTGTCATTGGCGGAGGAGGTTTAAACTTCCCTTTGTCTAAAGCCAGAATTTCCATTGGTGTTTTTGTGAGAAGGGTGAATATGTCTTGCTTCCGCTCCGTCCTTTGTTGGTTCCGAAAGCTTCCCTTCTTGAAGTTTTGCTTTTGTCCGGCCTCTTGTTGTTTCCATGACGGAAATGACTTCTTCCGTTCACGATTAGAGGCCGCAACCTCTCCTCTGAGGAATGCCGTGGTTACCCTCATCATTTCATCTACTGACTTAGGGATGTTGTCATGTAGTCGTTTGATCAGCTCGGGATTGGTAATTCCGTGCATAAATCCGGAGATTTTCATGCATTTCGGGGCTCCCTTCACGTCCCTGCATTCCAGCTTGTACCTCCGCACGAATTCTTCTGTGGATTCCCCATCCCTTTGCTTGATGTTGTGGATTTCAACCGGGTCTTTGATGCATTTTTCTGTTGGAGGTAGTTTTCTAGGAATGCTTTCCTTAAATCATCGTAACTATCAATGGACTCCTGCGGAAGATCGTCAAACCATACTCTGGCGTTGCCAGTGAGTGTGGAATTGAAGATATGGCACCAAGTTGACATTGCCCAACGCTCCGTTTTGGTGGCCGCTTGAATTTTTTTTAAATGATCTTTTGGGTCTTCACTCCCGTCGTATGTTTTGATATGACTAGGCATTCGGGTTTTTGGAAAGTCAAAGTAATGGATCCGAGGAGTGAAAGGATCTGTTTCTTTACATACCCATGGTTGGGATAGGTCGTCCTCAATGCTCTTTGGTTTTGACTTCCAATGTCCTCCTGCGCTGCCTTCACTTTCTGACAGTGCTTCCGTTCTTTGCGAGGATGCTCTTCTGCGATGACGTTTCTCGAAAGCGATTTCTGTTTCCCTGGAGTGAGCACTTTGGTAGCAGTTTTCCGTGTCTTTGCGGATGATATGATGTGATCTATACCTTGAATCTCTTAAATGTGCAAACACATTCTTTTCCTTATTTCATAACCTGTGAAATACACCTTTCTCCAATCTTCTGAACACTGTTCTTATTTTCGGATCCTTCTCCCTTGGTGATTTTGAATGACCGTGCCTTGGTTCCGGACTTCCGGATATGCTACGAGAATGCCTAGGTCCGAGCCTTTCTTTAAGGCTCCTTCTTCCACTCGGCATTCCTGACTTAAAATGTCACGAGGCCTTTTCAAAGTTAAGGCGAGCTTTTACTGCTTTGAGCTTTTCTTGCTGCACCTTTTCTTGGTGTATTTTTTCAGCTATGATTGGCATAATCTGATGGTAATTCTTTTCACAGTATTCTTGTAGGGCTTTGTCGGAAACAGGTCTGACCAAGTCTTGCTGAGCTTGCTCATTTCCTAGCGTATTCCTCACGGCGAACGTGGGTTGGCTAAGTAGAGTTTGCTCGTTGGTGCTCATGGTGAGTATTTTAGGAAACACGGTTGTATTCGTGTCCCACAGATGGCGCCAACTCGTTAGTACAAAATAGGTGTTGGGGTACGGAGTGGATTAAATAGGGGCTTACTGGACTGGGCCAATGAGCTATTAGTGGATTGGATCTTGTACTAGAGCAAGTAAGGGATATGAAATCCTGCACAAATGAGAAGAAACCGTTAATAGGCATACCAGGCCTCTGTTCCTGGGCCGTATCATTACAATGGGCTCCGGACCTAACTAAACAAATAAGCAGGCCAAAACTAAGCCCAGGATCGTACTGGCATGGCCCGGACATAGCAAGGTGGACGCGAAAGGGAATCCGTGTTCGTAGTCACTATTATCGCGAATCCTTGCCCGACAAGGGTCCCACTCTGGTCACTACAACTATAAGCAAAATACTAGGAAACCCTAGTACCAGACTCCCCTATAAATAGGAGTCCTCTGACACACCACAAGGTACACAATTCTCTGACACTATTCATCATACACATTGTCTGACAACATGAATACTTACTCTTGCGCCAGAGTTTAATCGTGGGGTCCGTCCCCACGAGAAGACTAACAGTTTCTTCTCATTTGTGTAGGATTCCATATCCCTCACTTGCTATAGTACAAGATCCAATCCACTAATAGCTCATTGGCCTAGTCCAGTAAGCCCCTATTTAATCCACTTCGTACCCCAACACTTATTTTGTACTAACAATCATAAAGTTTTATGATCTTAATAATTTGCATGACATGTAAGGTCTATAAACCCTTAAAAAGCTTTATCATTAGAGAGATCGGTACCCTGGCTGGTATGGGTGGCGCCATACCACCAGCCGAAGGTTTTCAACGGCGCACCGTACCGTGGGTGGCGCCATGGCCTCTCGCGCCATGGTTACCAGGCACCGCGGTTGGATTTTTTTTGTGTGTATGTGTGTTTATGTGTGTGTTTGAGAAAGTTTTTTTATGCGGGTAGAGGCGCAGTGCAGAGAATAAATTAATTAAAAATATTATTTTTTTAATTAATTTTTTTATTTTAAATCTTATTGTTATATAAGTTGACACTATTAGTCCCTCATAGTGTTTATTTCTTGTTTACGTATTATGCTTTTTATTTTTATGTAACTTTTTTTATTAATGTAATGTGTTTTAATTTTAATGAAGTTTATTTTAGTTATATTGTGTTTGTTTTATTTTATGTAATTGAAAAAAAAAATAGGCCAACGGCACCACATTTTCTGGTGCCAAGGGATACGACACAAAATGTGGTGCCAAAAGAATTCTGATGTCATAGGGGTTTTTGCTGGCTTGACAACACTTTTTGGCTATGACACGAGAAGTATGACACGAAGGTACCTAGCTATCTTATGATGCTTTTATGAGCTTAGCAGCTGAACATAAGTATTGTATTCCAACAATATGTTTTGTTGAAGTATTTTGATTGGTAAAAAAGATAACAATAGACATTTAGGGTTTTTTTTTAACTAAAATGAGTGAGTTCTTTCTTTACACTACACCAAAAATTTATTACAAGTTTCATGGATTGTTGTGCTATGATAAATCACTTAAAAAAAGAGTTTACGAAGGCACTAAAGATTGAACCCATGACCCACTGTCAATAGGTATTAAACTTTCACCTTTAAACCAACCCAAACTCTTGCTAAATGTTCTATCTTTCATTATTTACCATCAGCATATTCTTGGCAAAACTACAACCGTAATATCATGAAATATTAAAATTAGTAATTTGACTTGAAATTAATCTTAGAGTAAACTGCAAAATACATCCTTGTGGTTTCAACTTTCTCACATAATACATCACCTGTCATAAACTAAGGCGAGTATACATCCATCCTTTAGCAAAGTTTGCCCAAAATACATCCTTTGAGGTACGAACAACGATCAAATTGCAAAATATATTTCGTTAACTTCCTTATCCCTCGTGAGAAGATAACGGAAAAATATTTGCATCGTTCATCCTCAGGGATGTATTGTGGCAAACGTTTGCCTAACGAAGGATGTATACTGCCAATAGTTTCTGACATGGATGTATTATGTGAGAAAGTTGAAACCACAGAGATGTATTTTGCAGTTTACTCTTAATCTTATAAAAAAAGGATTCGTAGTTAACTTTGATAATAGAATAACATATATTATCATAATATTGTTTTAGTTTATGTCTATGTGACATAAAGATATTTATAATCTTAAAATCTTTTATAATTTAATGTTTGCGGGCTGCTAATTGTAGCGCGCATTGTACCAGTGAATAGGAAAAGCGAATTGAGATTACTAATGACTGATGGAGGTTGAGGATAGAAAATGTTCGGTCCCTCGCCCTTATCTCCTTCGTCAGAGAGACTACAAATGATGAGAATCCTATCGATAAAGAAGATTTACAGCATCGCCTCTCGAATCCAATCCAATCTTTCCCGACCTCAACCAAATCACTCTTGATACGAAAGAGACCTCCTTGCCATAAACAAGAGATCTAAAGTCTGGGTCCCCTCGATCACCCTCCCTTGAAATTGAACTGGTCGAGAGAGATGAACCCGCCCCACATTTTATAACCTTCGAACTCAAAAAATATGGTACACTATTTTGGGCTTTTGGCACTCTTATATTCAGTCAAACTTTGCTAAATGCTAACAATAACACCATTGCATATGGTTTGCATATCAATCAAAGTATACATTATACACGTTTGTAGGAGAATTTAAAATCGTGAAATTCTAATTTAAAGAGGTTTTTGAATTTCTGAGTAAGATTTTAAGTTTCAGAAATTAAAAATTCTGTCACATGCTTGTTGATAAAAGTTCTGCATAAGAATTTAAAAGTTTAAAAAAAACGAGATTTTTTCTTTTTTTTCGATAAATACAAAAAAAAAAACGATAATTCTAAAAATGTTCCATATCATTCATTTTCACTAACTATTTATAACTTGATTATTATACATTTTTAACACAAACATATATACATTACGAGATGATTGTGAAAAATGAAAAGGTAAGTACGAAAATATGGGGATGGGAACAAGAACTAATTTGGTTTAAAATAAATGATAAAGTTTGGTCATATATAAAGGAAACTCTCCACCCTTGTAAGGAATTTGAAATCTCTCTCTTTTGGCTAGGGCTATAAACAAACTGAACATTCAATGAACATTTCATAAATTGTTCTGTAAAAATTTGTTAATGTTTATTTATTATTAAATAAACGAACATCAAACACTCATTTTACTGTCATTTAGTTAATGAACGAACATAACAAAAATCTTGTCAGTCCATTTATGTTGTGAACGCCCTAATAACTTTATATTATGATTTCTATATTGTTTATGTTCCTCTATCGTATCTTTTTATCATATAGTTTTAAAATTACTTTACTTAAACAAAACTACACTTATAAAACACAATATTGTGTATTTAATGTTCGTTCATTTATATTCGTTCGTTTATGTTCGTTTAGTGTCTTATAGAACGAACATGAACAACATTATTTCTTAATAAACGTACATAGATGAGAAAATTCTTCGTTTAAGCAATCGAGTCCTTATTTATTTTTTCCGACTAAAATTAAACGAACGCACATTAACAAAGCTCCGTCCATATTCGTTTACAACCCTACTTTTAACTATTTCATGGCATTTAAATTTCTCTGCACACATAACGCTTAAATTCCTCAAACCAAACACCACCTATCTTTCAAATTGCCACCCTATAGAAACAGATCACAATTTTCTTTGAAATAATTAAATATAGATAATCATGTTTAGTTTCAACTTCAAAGATCTAAGTATACACAAAGTTAGTTGTTAAGTATTATGATTTGTAAGAATTAAACAAAAAGTTGAGATGGCCGAGTTGGTCTAAGGCGCCAGATTAAGGTTCTGGTCCGAAAGGGCGTGGGTTCAAATCCCACTCTCAACATTATCTTTTTTTTTTTTTTTTTTGCAATTTTGTGATGTTACAGTTTAAGCCACAGTAGTATTCTTCACTTATTATGAAAGGTTATACATATGTTTATTTGAAACACGCATCGTACGTTTTGAAATCTATATTCAAATTGCAGGCTACAACTGCATTTCATGTTTTCTTTTCTGTATACAACTAGTGCCCATTATCAAAAATCCGAAAAACAAATAAAAAGATGCCGAGTTTACAGTCAACTACAAAAATGGTTTACTGCCGCACCACATCCGGGCATCCGGCATCTATTTTCTTGTGTCTCCCCGTGACCCGTACGCATTCGCTTATGGCATTTCCTGCCATCAACGAACAAGATTTTGCTAGATAAACTGTAACAAAACGAGTCATATAATTTGTGCAGGTCCCTCATGCAGAAGAGCAGTCCACAAGTATCATGAAAGACTCTACTCGTATAATACCCGCTAGCAAATAGTCATAAGAATGAACTGTAACCACCACCAAGAGGTACTCGGGGGTTGAATTCAGCGGATACCTTCAAACACCGGCATTTGCTGAAACTAACGCTCTAAAAATAAAATGGAAATATCAGTTAGGGGCACAAAAATTGCACATTCATTAAATAAAAGGGGGGTGAAAAAAGATGGATTATATTTGTAGTATGTTGTTTTGACTATTTGTTAACTTACCGGGATACTTATAACCTGCCCTTCGGGGTTGACTAATACAGGAAGGCTTCGTCTTGCAGCAACGGGAATAGACTTTAATAACAACAGAGCTTTTTGTGCCGATACACGAACAAAATCCGAGCATAATGAATTCTTTTGAAAGCAACAATTTTCCAAATTATCACTGGTAGCTAATTTAGAAAGATATAACCAATCCGCATCGACCATGTGTCGCACCTCCAATACGGAATCTTGACCAAGCCCGCAACAAAAACCATCGTTTCCATCTATGAACTCCCACGACACCAAAAACCTATCCATGAAATTACCAATTTTCCCATAAAGAAGCTCGTTAGCATAAACCGATCCCACCAACTTTCGTGATTCATCAACAGGTATAATTTCGGTTATTAGTTTAAAATTTGCAAGTTCGGTTTTGTACAATGAACATATGCTTGTAAATGTAGGCTCACTAATAATATTGATCCTTTTGGCTTCGGTCAATATAGAATCCGAAGACGTGTTCAAGAAAGGTACATCTGAGGTATTTAATACTATTTTGTTTGAGTATGATCTTCCATTTTCTATAATCTGGTCAAGCTCACTTGAAATGTTGACTTTGTGTCCATTAGAAGAACCGACACAGAATGATTCCATCTTCATAGGTAAAGCTGAATTGACCGAACAACTAACAAGAAGTTTGGTGCCTTTGGAACTAGGTGACGGGCATAAGTAACAACCAGCTGCAGTAAAAGAAGCCTGCAAAAAAAATGTTAAAGCGATAGTGCGACTAATCAACTGAATGATGACAATGGGCAAAAAGGTAAATTTAGTTTGGTGTGATAAGATACCCTGCATGGAAATGTACGAAAGTAATCCAACAGCAACTTCTGCGCACTGCCACGAACTGGTCTTTGCCGTTGTGATATAAACTGAATTAGAAAATCATAAAGCATTAAAAAATATTGGATATTAAACACCGTATTTTGTTTGCATATGCGAAATTTAAATTATTATAACCTGCACTAAGAGCGTGACGAACTTGGAGAGACATATATCTGGAACTTCTGATGGACTTAAAATACGCAAATCAACAATCGCGTATCCTTGCTGCATCAACCGAGCATGGAAGTTACTTGATATAATTAGGAAAATTATAAATAGATATTATGGTAATTAATAGGTACTTACAGGCATAACAGTCACTGATTGATTTATCAAAGTTTGACAAATTTGGTCAACAAAGAAACGAGTTCGTCGACAGGCGGATATTATTGCTTGCAACTCGGACTTGAATATAGCTGTAAAAGGTCAGGACAAATGTTTCAGATATTGGTTTTATGATGTTTAAAGTACGCTCCAGTAGAGACATAAAAATGGAATCTTTATACTGGAAGCGAGAACGCTGCAAATCTCAACAAATTATAGTGATCGAACTCACATGATGACAAGTTTCCTAATGACATCCGAATCCTGTTGCGAGCAAATATTGTCTTTTGATTTGTGGGATCTTCCACCCACTCCTGTTTGCTCCCTTTACATATCTGGCAATGAGATAAAATTTATCAAACAATGCACAGTAACAGTAAAACAGTCATTTGACCAACAGTTTGACTAGTAAAAAGAAGGAAAAAGGAAAAACGCAAGAAAAATAGCTGACCTTATACAAATCTTGTTTTGTAAAATCCAAAAGTGGACGAACAAGTAAAATACTATGTGAAGTTCCATCAAGATTCGGGTGTGTAGCAAACAATTGGGTAGTCAATGCCATACCAGCAAGTCCAAGCACGCCACTATTGCGAGATAGTCTTTTTGCAGCCAGTAAGCACAATGCCATACTGTCAGGACCGCCTGAGACACCCACAGCTGAAACAAGATAAAAGTTATCAACAAAACGATATCTAAGATCGAATCTCAATGCAGAAATATCATATATTTCTAATGTCATTTTGCTGGCCTTTTATTTAAGGCACATGAGTAACTTATTTTTTCCTACACAGCCCGCCAAGATCATAGAATAATAGCACACAAAGAGATGGATTCTTTCCGCCCAATTATCTAAGGCACTAAAATTGCTTTTTCTGTTCTGCACTGCCCGCCAAGATATGAGTACTAGATAACCTACACTCACTCACCTATACACCCAATAAAAACGAGAAATTCAAATCTTATAATTCTTGTTATTGCTTACTCTCGGGTTTACACTTCCCAGCGGGATTGGAATCAGTCTCCTTACTCTCGGGTTTACCCAGGGGTGGGGTATGATCTATCTACATCCTACCTACCTCGCGCTGGCGGGATTAGGTACGATCTGTCTACATTCTACCCCCCCCCCACAACCCACCCACCCCGTGCCGGCAGCTTACTGAAACTACTTATCTGCTTATTTCCTTTTATTAAGCAATTTAGAGTGACGAACTCCAACTTGCTTATTTATATTTGGCGAAACTAGTAGTAGCTGTTTATTTTATAAAAGAGTTTGGTAACACAATTGCACTATAATTATAAAGTCTAAGATAAAGTAAAAGCTAAACGCTTCCTCTATTAGCGTTTTAAAAAAGAGCGTTTAAACAAAATCCAAATCAGCTAAACGCTCGTTGTCAAACAAGCATTATATTCTAGACGCTAAAATCATACATTATCACCATCTAACCAATTTGATGATGAGGTTCAAGACCAGCCATACTCATACGTTTCGAAAACCTTTCTTTATACTTTTCAACTTCACTTGAATCATTTTGTTTTTTAGCCAAACACCCACATAAAAATCTAACATGTTTCAATTTTCTTGAAGGTGAAAAGATGCTAACTTTAGTGAATTTAGTTAAAAATAAAGATAACCCAGTTCGGATTAAGTGTGAATTTGTTGAATGATGTGGGGGCATAAGTAATCTTTAAGCCGTTCATTCCTATGTTTGGCGAAACTAGCGGTAGTTGTTTTATAAAAGCGTTTGGTAGCAAAGATGTAGTGTAATTATAAAGTATAAACTCTTTTAGCGTTCTAAATAAGAGCGTTTTTTGGTGTAATATATTTTACCGGGAAACCCTTTAAAAAAAAAAAAAGAGCGTTTAAACAAAATCAAAATGCTAAATGCGTTGTCAAACAAGCATTATATTCTAAACGCTCCAGGCTTATTTAAACTTATACTTATGTCATAATAAACTTATATAAGCCTGGAAATTTTCAAAATAAGCCAAAAAAATTGAGCTTATGAAACATAAGTCCAAAACCAAATAAGCCATAAGCCCACTGTATAAGCTCAAACAAACACCCCCTAAACTATAAAAAAACTAACCGATTCGATGATGAGGTTCAAGACCAGCCATACTCATACGTTTCGAAAACACATCCTTATACTTTTCAACTTCATTTTGCTTTTTAGCCAAACACCCACATAAAAATCTAACATGTTTAAATTTTCTTGAAGGTGAAAAGATGCTAACTTTAGTGAGATTATGTAAAGATAAAGATAACCCAGCTCGGATTAAGTGTGAATTTGTTGTGTAATGTGGGAGAATGAGTGATGCTCGAGCCATTTTTTTACAGGTGGTGGTGATGGCGGCAATGGGGGTGTTTGGCTAAGGTTAATTAGTACGGAGTACTTTTCGGTTAATGGGTCTACTTTGTACTTTGGAGTTTAAGCATGCTGATTTTTTTTAATGCAATTTTTATACACACTGAAATCAAATAAAGTCTTTTTTTTTCATGAGGTTAGCGTGATCATTTTAACGTTGTTTGCATCTAACAGATCTTTAGTGGTTAGCAATTTTTTTTCTTGATGACATAGTCACACTGCGCAGCTCTCGTATGCGTAGCCATGTTATTAGGACAAAAGTGATTGGGTTGGTAAGCGCTATTTGGGTTTTTTTTTTCTTGTTTTGTGAGTGAGTGGAATATTTTTGGTGATGTGTTATAATTCAACGTATTGCTTGTTAGATGACCAAAAAAAACATAATGACGAATAAAAACATATAGTAGCTTAGCGTTTTGCATGTCGATTTGTTGTGAAAACACAAACACATATTGACGGAATTGTTAGAAACTTGATTAGTCTTTTGCTATGTATCTCGACATGAAGCTCCTACAACAAATTGAGCATAGCCAGGATACAAACAACCACTTTGATTTTTGAGGAATTAAGATCGGAGTTTGTTTGTGATAATATGAGAAGAAGAAACGTTTTTAGGATTTGTGTGC
>BQNB010127415.1:0-12957 GCA_026074375.1 Tanacetum coccineum
AAGAGCAGTAACTTGAGCATTAGGGAGAGCCTCCATAGTATTGTCGGAGAGTAAAAAACAATCCAATTTGCTTAATTTGGTCCCCGCTTTGTTCATCAAAGTGAATAATCGACTTCCCATAGGCAACTTATTGAAGCCATTGTTGGTGATAAAGGTGTTGAAAGTGTCTCCTTGAGAAGGAGAAAATGTAGAGCCAAGACGTTCAAAATTAAATCGAACTTCATTGAAGTTCCTGAATAACACAAAAGCACCATTATTGTGGTGTATGAAGTCTTCAATCAGGTTTTACAGGAAGTGCTGAGTCTGTATTATGTACCAGAAGCTTCATTTGCCAAAGCTTGCATCATCATAGATAAGGTTAGTGGTCTAATGATCCAACATCTAAATGCAACATTTTGACTTTTGTTTTTCATTCAGTCCCAACTCCTAATGCAACAAATCAATTGGAATTATGTTTGTGCTTAATTCTTCACAACTTAATTGGAATTAAATGGGGAAAATACCCATGGAGGAGAGAAGAAAGAGCTGCAGGCGGTTGAGCTTTCAAACGAAGCTATTGAGGATCTACTACAAGTTCTTTCAATGAAGTCTTTGACAGAGTTGGAAGGTATTATTGGTTGCCGTAACTCTTTTAGTCCTGTTATTCTTGACATGTTTGTTGTAGGATTTATTATCTTGCAAAATTTGTTCAGCATTTGTTAATACATTGCAATTTCTGAAAATATATTATCAGTATTATTTGGTCCTAGTAAAGAACTTCTAAATGACATTCAAAATGTTAACATGATGTGCGTGTTCTCTTCTAATTCACATAAAAACTTAGAAGTGCAGGGGAAGCAGTGAGTGAATTAAAACAGTTATTCTCGCTGAAAAGTTTGGTTACACATAATGGATTCAGTTTGATGCATCTGTTGTCCGGGGCCTAGCTTACTATACTGGGTTTATGTTTGAGGTTGTTGATGCAAAAGTTAGGCTGGATCTGATTTGGCCCGAATAGGTAGTTATTCGTGCTGAGGAACCTTATTCTTGCACCAAGTGAATTTCGTTGAGGACCCCTGCACAAGGAATAAAGAACACGCGTTAACCTTATCGTAGGAGCGGATCCCACGATTAGCCTCCAGCGTGAGAGTAAGTATATGGTTTTTAGAGAGTAATCAAGTATGATTAGGGGTTATCCATCCCTGAAATAACGCATAAATCAGTTGTATGTAGAATACAACCGTTAGAGATCGAGCCATGAAAGTCGCGTTCCGGACAGGTGTCCATAACCGTGACCGTGACACACTAGCGGGTCCGCGACCCGTGACCGCGACACAGGTTAAGCCCACAAAGAAGTATGGGGCCGTGCCCGGTCCGTACTATACGTCATCGGTGCATGTGGTCATTGGCATATTTAGGCAAAGACATCGATGGTGACGTCCGTGGAAAAATAGTGATTAGGGTAAAAGAAAACGTCGTAATAAATGCTTCTTACCATCGTCTACTACACGGAGAGGGTACGTGGATAATGTACAAAGGATGTGACCGTGTGGCCAAAGCTGTTTGAACTTCTCCAAATCCCAACCTTTCAAAAAAAGTAGGTGAACACGCCTTCATTTAATAGTCATGAATATCGAGGATGCAGTATAAATAGGTCAAGCAATCACTGTTAAATCTTCCACAGTTATCTTAGAATTCCGCCATTTTTGCACACACAGCCATACAAGCTTTTAAATCCTTAGATTCTTGTTATCAGTTAGTACCCCACGCCTTTATAGCAAACTAGGGAAAAATGGGTAGGGACACCATACAACTCGAGAGTTGTTAACCTTTTCCAAAGTATCTTTTTAGAGTTTCATTCAGAATACTCATACGGAAAACTTGCCCTCGAGCTGCCTGTCTCGGAGAATCACATCGATGATTCCCAGAGGGCAAAAATAGGAATTTATACAAAAAAATTAAGTTTGCAAACTTTCGCATCCCCATCTCGCAATTTCTCTTCGACATCCTCGGATACTACCAAATCCACCTTTCGCAACTATCGGTGATAGGTGCAGCGAAAGTTAGCCATTTCGAGATCAACTGCCGTGTACTAAATATAATTCCAACCGTGAACCTATTCCGTGTCTTCTACGTGCCGTCGTACAATTCGGGGTGGATGTCTTTTAGCAAGAGACCAGGAAAAAATACCCCACAATGCTATACTAAACCACTCGATTCCTTAAAAATTTGGAACAACCGCTTCTTCCTTGGTGACGAAAAGGTGTTCCCCACCGTTGTATCCTGGCGCACGGCTGCTACAAAAGATGATAAGCCACAGGCCAATACTTACTCCGTGGTGGATGTGGCGACACTTGACACGCACCGTACCCCATTCCAAAAACAACCGGAGGAGCTTTTATGTCTAGTGGGGTTAAGCCGGAACTTCTTCTTACACGACGACGAGTACCCCATATTTCTAAATGACAACGACCAGGGTGGGTGTTGAATTATTTTTCTTGTCTCCCACATATATAAACGTCCATATACGCTAACATTTACCTGTATGTTTTGCAAAAATAGATTTGTTCCTTTATCAAAGCCCCAAATCCCACCAAGGTCAAGACCGGGACCCGCCAATGAACTGCTCATGAGGTGCCACTACTGACAGCCACCGCGAGCCGCGTGATCCAAATGGTGGATGCGACTGAGCTCTCCACATCTTTGGGGACACCCTCCACCGTGGAGAGGTCCCCGCTGGACTTTTCAAATGAGGATGCACCCTCGCTATTAACACAGGGTATTGACGCTAGGGTTCATGGTTCGGCCGCGGCGGAACAAGAGATCCCCGTGACAGATGATGCATGGGCCACGGGAGGCTACTGTGGAACTAATCTTGAAAAAGAAGTAATTTCCATGGGGATGTCATTCGGAAGAGACGCGCAGAGAGGATGCGGGTGAGGAAGGGTCCAAAGTCCCAGCCAAGGTGTTAAGGAAATACCATGATGCCGCCCGTGCTGAGCACAACGCCCGCAGGGGAAAATCACTGGCGGAGATGAGTGTAGACACAGAGCTTGCCATCCATGCTCAAGAGACACAGGAGCCTCTCGTCGCGACGCAAATTGTCAACGACCCGGATCCGCTGTCGTATGCTAAGCCGCGGTCCCAGCAAGATGTCACACAGTAAGTAACTTGCACCCTGATCCTCACTGTTCCTAGGACTTGATTTGCCACGAGCTTAGAGTCGACGCTTACTCGTATATTGCGTACCCCCATTTGTGCCGCAATACGCAGCCCAGCTAGTAATGCCTCGTACTCTGCCTCGTTGTTAGAGGCGGTGAACTGAAACTTTAGCGCATAGGAAATCTGCTAGGATCGGGCCCTTTACTGATGTCCATGGCCGGTATGTGATGTTATGTTCCCCCAAAATGATGCTTCATTTTTGCAGTCGCCCCGCTACCTCAAGGCGCGACATGACTTGCCGAATGGGCTGGTCCGTAATAACTGCGATAGGATGGGCTTGGAAGTACCTTCGTAGCCTCTTGGCCGCGAAGACCAGTGCTAGGACTAGTTTTTCCATTAGAGTATAGTTTAATTCAAGCACTTGCAAATCCCGACTCACAAAATAGACTGGCGTCTAGATTGAGTCCCTTTCTGTCATCAAGACAGCGCCAACCGCTCCTTGGGAGGCGGATAAGTATATTATTAGCTCTTCCTTTGGCCTTGGTGCCACCAACATGGGGAGTTCTGATATATGCTGTTCAGTTGTTTTGAAAGCTTGTCTCCGCTTCGGTATCCAACGGAAATTAGCTTCTTTTTTTATGCATTTCTCAGGTTTTGAAGAGCGGCAGGATGTTTTCCGCTAACTCTAGATAGGAACCTGTTTAGGCCAGTAACTTCCCGTTGAGGCTCTGAACCTCCTTGACTGTCTATGGGGATGGAAGTTGCAACATAACTTCTATCTTCTCTGGGCATGGTCTTATGCCTTCCAGGCCAATCATATATCCTAGGAACAATCCCTTCAACTGCTCTGAACGTACATTTTTTTGGATTAAGTTTCATATTGATCTTTCGTAACATACGGAACGTTTCTTAAATATCTCTTAGAAGCTCTGCTTCTGTATGACTTTTGATAACCAGGTCGTCAACGTATACTTCCAGATTCCGGCCCACCTGCTTTTCAAATGCCTTGTCTACCGCCGCTGATAGTGGCTCTAGGTTTTGAGACCGAACGGCATTTTTGTGTAGCTATAAACCTCCTGAGGGGTATGGAAGGACGTTTTTCTTCATCCTCTTCCGCCATTTCGTATCTGATGATTAACCTTGTGTGTCCAAGAGAGCACTTGAAAGGATAAAGCAGAGGGATTCGGGACTTCCAATCAATCTCGGGACAGGGGTACAATCCTGCGGGCAGGCCTTGTTTAGATTCGTGAAGTCTATGCACATTCTCCAGCTGCCGTCATGCTTTTTTACCATGACTAGGTTAATTAACCAATCGTGGTAGTAGACTTCGCGCATAATCCCTGCTTTTACTAGCTTTTGTCTCTCTGTCTGGATGGCCTTGGCTCGTTCCGAAGCCTGGCCCCTCTTTTTCTGTCGGACCGGGGGGTATCCGTCCCGGATATTGAGTCTGTGTTCGGCTGTCTGCCGTGGTACCCCTGTCATGTCGGACGGCTGCCATGCAAATATATCTAGATTCCTCTTCAGGAGCGCGCATAGTGCCGTCCGTCCTTCAATGGATAGCGTTCCTCCCAGAGCTACCTCTTGGTCCGAAAAGTCATGATGTATTGCTACCTTTAAATTTTCCTGACCTCCTTCTTCTTTTTCTTGGAGTCTTTTGAGTTGCCGTGATGTAGGCGCCACTTGTTTGGCACAAGATAGTGCTACGGATAGTCACTTACTCCACTATCTATTGGGACTTGAGCTTCATGAGCGTGATGTACCGATTTAGATTTCTCTGATCCTAGGTCTCCCAATGATACCGTTGTATGGAGATGGTGACCTTACTATCATAAAATTCATCCATGCTTTTGTGAAGTGCTCTGCATCTCCTATGGTTACCAACAACCTTAATTTCCCCAGCGGCCATATAGTTTCCCTGCTGAAGCCGGTTAAGGATGTGGTGGCAGGAACCATTTGACTCTTAATCTCTATCCTGAGCCGGTTGAAGCAATGTTCGTAAAGAACTTCCATCGAGGAGCCTCCGTCCACAAACATACGGTGAACCGCGTGTCCTCCGATTTATGCTTCTATGATCAATGGACCTTCTGTTCCCTTGTTGGCATACAACAGAAGGAACGTGATCTCGTTTACTTGAGCAAAACTCAACGTCACCTTCTGTTGAGTCACTCTGTGCAAAGGCTGTATCATATAGATGGCCGTAGCTTTCTCTTTGGCCGGGGCCTCCTTTTTTCCGTTCTTCTGTTTATCTCTGTCCTGCCTGATTTCTTTGATAAAGTGTGAGAGTTTACCTGCCTTTACCAATTCCTTGATTTGCTTCTTTAGCTGCATGCATTCGTCCGTACTGTGTCCTTTGTCGGTGTGAAACTCACAAAATTTGTTGCTGCTTCTTTTGTCTGCCGGAGTCACCATGGGAGGTGGTGGTTTAAACTTTTCCGACTCAGCGGCGAAGATTTCTTTTGGCATCCTATTCAGGGGAGTGAACTTGCTTGATCCCTGTCCATCCCTTGGTTGGTTTAGGAAGTCGGATCTTCGCTTAGAGTTGTGCCGCTTGGACTGGTCCTGCGGCTTCCAAAGGGTGTGGACTTTCTTTTTTGATGCGGCCGCAGTTTCTCCTCGTATAAAAGTCGTGGTTATAGTCATCATCTCCTCTAGAGTCTTTGGGATGTGTTCATTGAGACGTTTCGTTAGCTTGGGGTTATTGACTCCATGCATGAATCCAGAGATTTTCATGCACTCCGGGGCCCCCTTCATACGCCCAGTTTTATTTTTTTTTTTTTTTTAACTTGAAATGCTCCATGAATTCCTCAATCGTCTCTCCATCTTTCTGCTTGATGTTGTGAATTTCCACTAGGTCCTTCACATGCTTCTTCTGTTGCATAAAGTATGCGAGGAAAGCTGCTTTTAGATCCTTGTAACTATCGATGCTTTCCGGAGGTAATTCATCGTTTCACTTGGCGTGGGCTTAGAAATTAAGTGTATTCTGATCTAGTTCCATCATATGTTTTCACGTTGTTGGGCATTCGCGTCTTCCTCAAGCTTCTGAAGTTGCGAATCCAAGGTGTAAACGGATCCACATCCTCACAACTCCAAGGTATGGCCAGGTCTTCCTCTAGCGTCTTGCGCCTTTTATCTCTTGACTTCCAATGGCCCGTGTCACTAGTGCTGCTTTCAGATCTGCGGGATGATGGAGATTCGTTTTCTCTCCATCTCCTCGTGCTCCTAGATCGACGTCTGTCTCGAGGGGGTCCTTTGTACTTGGTCCTAGTCCCTTGGGAGGAGTAGATACCATCGTACGATTCTTCAATGTTGTAGAGGTGATCTCTGTGTAGGGGGCTGTCTCTACTGGGGGAGCGACTTCTAATGCGGGAATGATCCCTAGAGCTTGTCTCTCAATCTAAGACCTTGTCATGCTTGGTGTTAGGTATCATTGAGCGGTGTGTACACTTTCCTTCGCGGCTCAAACGAATTAATCCGCTCCCGTTATTGTATACTCATAGCGTCCTGGACCTAGGCCTCCGTGAAGAGGTGTGTTCTCACGGGTGAGACGCCAGCACTTGAATTTTGAGAACCCTCTCTTATTCTCCGACCTTTCTCGGAGCTTTCCGCGAAGTCCAGTCTGGTATGAACTTCTTTTCGCTTATCGCGACGGACTTTATCCATGATAATGGGTAAGATGTCTTCATAGTGTTCCTCACAGAAGTCTTGGATGTTAACTTTATCCCTTTCCTTCTGCGTTTTTTCTTTGTTCGCTGTTTTTGTGACGGTGGTCACAATTGGGGTTGTGTTAGCCGCTGCGCTCATTCTTCAGAGTGATTCCCAGTGTCGGGTCCCACGGATGGCGCCAACTTGTTGATGCAAAAGTTAGGCTGGATCTGATTTGGCCCGAATAGGTAGTTATTCGGGCTGAGGAACCTTATTCTTGCACCAAGTGAATTTCGTTGAGGACCCCTGCACAAGGAATAAAGAACACGCGTTAACCTTATCGTGGGAGCGGATCCCACGATTAGCCTCCGGCGTGAGAGTAAGTATATGGTTTTTGGAGAGTAATCAAGTATGATTAGGGTTTTTAGTGATACCTCATTGATGATGATTGTTGATCCTTTTATAGGCCTCTTGCTCATTAGGGTTTCCCCATAATTCGGCCTAAGCCTTATCCGACAAAACCGGGATTTGACATTATCTTGACCTATTTAAACTAACAGAATATATCCCCTACTTAATTTAGGGTTATCCGTCCCTGAAATAGCACATAAATCAGTTGTATGCAGAATACAACCATTGAAGACCGTGTCATGAAAGCCGCGTTCCGGACAGGTGTCCATAACCGCGACCGTGACACAATAGCGGGTCCGCTACCCGTGACCGCAACACAGGTTAAGCCCACAAAAAAGTATGGGGCCTTGCCCGGGGGGGGGGGGGGGGGGGGGGTTTTTTTCCGTTTTGTTTTTTTTTTTTTTTTTTTAAAAAACTTATCGTCATCCAGAGGTCAGATTGCCGATTCTTATTCTTCTATCTCTTAAGTCAAGAACTATGAGAAAATATTAAGTAATTAGGAACTGTTTCACCAATCGCCATAAATGCAATGTTGCTATTTGTCCAGGGATTTGATAGAGAAGGTAAGTTACGGGCCATTTATGGTGATGGACGTTATGATCGTTTGCTCTCTACTTTCGGGGGTGATGACATTCCTGCATGTGGCTTTGGATTTGGTGATGCTGTCATTGTGGAAGTGAGTTAAATATGATTATATCACATTTTCCTTTTCTCATTTTCTATGGTCAAACCTCGTTTCGGACATTTATATTATTTCTATTCTTTTTGTAGCTGCTCAAGGAGAGAAAACGTTTGCCAAAATTCCTCTTGAAATCGAAAACATTATTTGTTCTTTGGATCCGGATCTTCAAGGTGCAGATGCTAAGGTTGCCACTATTCTTAGAGGAAAGGGTCAATGTGTTGATTTAGTTTTGGAAAACAAACCACTTAAATGGTAAGCATGTGTGGCCTGATTGTTGCATTATCTCATATATGGTTTCTAATTAATTGTATATAACCTTATTCCTCATTATTTTGCTTCAGCAGCTACCGGTGGTGGTGGATGATCTTTAGCATAATACGGGCTGTTATCATTGGAGCTGTTAGATTTATGCAGTTGATAACATATACTAGTTGTGTCCAACTGTCCCGATCCATTTGTGTTTTAGTAAGACATATTTTGACCCATATTTATAGATTATTGGTGTCGTTGCTGATTTGTTCCATTCTGTCAAGTGTTAACAGTCAGTGACATGATTTTAGGTGCCATTTCTAGGTGTTTTATAATGTTTTCAGTTGGTGAAACAAATTCCAAGGGCTGCTACAAGGCTTCCGCTTGGATATATATTTCCTCAACTTTATAAGATGTCGATTTAAAATGGGTGTCACACAAAACATTTATGTGATGTACTGAATTCTATTTATCACATGGTGTGTTTGTGTTTGATTTATGTCCGTGCGTCCAAGGTTTCAACTGGGTTCCGGTTTTGGTTGGGTTTGTGTATGGTGCATTAGGAAGTTGATGAGGATTTAATTTTGTCAATGCGCCGTAGAAGCTGGTGGAGGGTTTGGATGCACTAGGGATCCAATGTTGCTCGGATGATCCATGTTACTATTATCGATGATACATTATTCATCATGTTGTACATTATTTTTTAAGAAGATAGTTGTTTTGCTGTCCATTCTTTATTCCGAACGCTTGCACTAAACCATTATAGCTAAGTATGTTGCACCGTGGGTCACGCCGTAGAATTTAACAAAAATGACATACGACCACGTATGTACACAAGGAAAATCAAAACCCTCCAACCTAATATTGTAATTAATTTAAAGGGCTTGCCTTTATGTTGCAATGGCAGTATCTTGTGATTAAAGTGAAGTCACCAACAACCTAGAAAACACAAAAAGATAATGATCTCGGTCCGGCTTGATTCACTCGTTTTTACCGGTTTCGACGGCCCTCTCAGGTTTGTTTTCGGACGACCTTTATTGGCTAGCTGAACCGGTGATGACTTCGCTTGCCGGTTAAACCAGTTGGTCTGATCCGGCTTTTATAACCATATATGTACCATCAACTTGTTTTGATATAAATTATATGTAAAAGAATAAAAGATACAAAAACTGATTAAGTAATATTATTTTATTAATATTGATGACTCTTTTTCACCGGTGATTTCATAATCCAAGCAAAGTACTTGTAGTTAGAATATATCTTTTCTCCGAGCTCGTTATGAGTAGCTGAAATATTTCAAAATAAGAATAAGCTTATCCCTTATCTTTTATAGAACTTAATTATTGACTACTAAGGATACATGGACCACATCACTTGCACATACAAAAGCATTTTTTTAATCAATTTTCCTAAACTATTGCAACAAGTCAACAACTTCTTTTTCTTTTAACATTTTTTAATTTTTATTTATTATTTAAAATGTCCCAAAACACAAATACCAATAAAAAAATAGAATATGTTGTAATTAACTTATTTGATCACAAGATTACCGATATAATCAAGAACTTCCAAGATAGATTAGAAAGAAAACATAAGAGATGAGAAGTAATATAACCTTAGTAGGTGATATTGGTGTGTTTTATTTCATAGATATCAAGGGGTATTTATACTACAAGATTTTACTATTCATCTCATACTTTACATTAATGGAAATTAGGTAACCACATTTACTAATCTAAAGTTGGAAATAGTGGTAGACATAATGGTGATGATCTACTCATTCATAACACTCCCCTTGGATGCCACTTTTTTCAACGTAGAGTCAACTTTAAAATACTGCCTTGTTAAAAACCTTGCTAAAGAAAAACCCTGTGGGAAAAAACTTTAGCTAAGGAAAAGAGTGCAATGAAAAGTTGACTCCCCCTGATGTCCGTAGAGTGTTATGTCTTCTGTACATGCCACATGCCAATAGCATGGACGTGTTTCCTGAAAACCGAAGTTGGGAGTGCCTTAGTGAAGACTAATTCAAACATTCTTTTGAGGTATTCCGGTTAATTAGATACACGTTTTTCCCTAAAAATGTATTCATTCCCAAATTAATCACATAACCTATTTTTGAAAGAAGAACAAAATCGGTTTCACATAACCTATCTACACGATCGGTTTCACACAATCTATCTACAAAATCGGTTTCACACAACCTTTTTGAAGCACATAATTAAATTATCACATTAAATTCGTTTAGAAAACATTCCAAAAATAACCTCTTTTGTACAACCCTCAAAGCACCAATTTTTTTAAAAACTCTTCTACACGATCGATTTAATGACATTAAACGCGTATTAAATTACCATAAGCCAATAATTTTGGAAAGCTAACAAAGTCAGCTGAAGGAATTTCAAGTTAATTCACAATAGCTTATCACATATTTGAATGAGTTTCCTTAATAAAAGAAACTTTAATACTATCTTATTAATAGCCCGATCATTATTAGTTGTAAATATTCTCTAACAAAAGCATTTCATACTTATTCATTAAACTCCTCATCACAAACATACGCTCCTAACCAAAAATAACGCCAATTCAAATAACAACCTAAATAAACCCATATTCACTGATTTCAAAGCGAATATGTAAGCACATCATGAAACTTGGTATTATGTTAATTGATGTATTTGAATTATTTTCTTTTTTTACAAATCAATGTTTAATGGCCATGCATTATATTTAGAAATCGTTCATACTATACAATGTAGCATTTGTTGTGTTAAAATTCACAACAATCTTCCTCTTTTCACATTCATATAAAAATATACTATGGCTACATTTGTTGCAGGTTACATCAATGATTTGTCTGTTGTGAAAGACAACATCAAATTATAAGATTGTTAGCACTTGGATGCAGGAACTCCATGGCAAACAACACATTAAAAATATGGAGTTGATTGTTATGGATGAACATGTAAGCGATAATCGTTATTGTTACACTTACATTAAGCTTTGTTGCATACGGATGTTGAAACCTATTTTACTGGATCTATGTATGGGTTTGATTTTAAAGCTTACAATATAATAACTCAATTGCACCAAGAAGAGCAAGAAGAGGATGGTCACTTTGGTATGTACTGGATTATGCAATGTATTTTAAAATTTCATACTTATTTTTTGAATAATTTTTTTCCATGTATAAAATTTTGTAAAACACAGATTTTATAGATGTGATTGGCCATGTGGTTGAGTGCGAAAATCTGGACAACTATGACGAAAATGAGAAATTTGGAGAAAAAAAATCACTTACATTGGTTGATGTTGAGTACGTATCTAATCATGTTTGATATAATATATAGATTTATCTCACTTTATGTATTTTGGTATAATATTTTCTGCATTACATTTGTAGAGGCAACGAATTGAAGTGTACTTTATGGAGCGCTTTCGAACAACAATTTAGTGACTTTTTGAGTACGTGCTCGGATCATACTAAAATCATTATGGTTATTCAACTGGCAATGATGAAGAATTGGGACGGTAACATCTAAAACCATTATTACTGAGATTACTTTTAATCTATTTTTTGCCAAGTCTTTGTATTTGGTAGTTTCCTTATTGCATCGTATTATGTTTGGTGATAGGCAAGATGTGTGTTAAAAATGGATATCATGTAACAAAGGTGTTTCTTTTCGATGGCACCATCCAATTGCGAACGAAGAATTCAGTGATGTCAAAGAGTATAGCATAAGGTATTTTAAACCTAATAATATATACATTTTTCACTCCTATCAAAATTTTCTTCCATGGACAATGACATACCAACGTTTAATTTGTAGGTTGTTTGCTAATCAAGATATTGAAAAATACTGCAACTCCATCCAAGGTAGAAAACTTTAATTCAAACTTGCTTATGTATGGTTGACATACAATGTTAGTTTTGACTATTTCATTATGTTTCCCTAATAATTAACACATGTTTACAATTTTTTGATTTAATAATCAGGACACCGAAGCAACAAGCTCATCAATCGCAAACATCACTCCTTTGGTAAGTATATTCTGTTTAATATTTTAGATTTAACAAATATTCATATTTGTTGTTTTGAATTACATATGTAATGTTTGGTGTAGGATTTGGAATCACAAACAGACGAGAACACAAAACCTGTCAATATGCTTAAAATCATTGCTACAAGTCTTGGTGAGTCTTCAAATGGCAAAAATAGGATGTTGAAGTCAAAGTTGAGAAAGATGTTTAAAAGAATATATTTCTACTCACATATTTTTCAGAAATATTCTAAGTTTATCTGTTATGGTTATCTTTTTAAGACAATTTGGTCCACTCTTCCTATTTGTTTACTAACAATCATGATTTTATGCTTTGGTTTTCTTTTTAGACAATTTGTTTCAACCTTTAGGTAGTACTCTATCCGGTTTAGTGGTTTTTATTATTGGTTTACAACTTATGTTCCACATATGGTTTATTTGAAATGCATGTTAAACATCAATGAATGAAATCATATTATTGATTTGTAAGATGTGAGATATTCTTGCTATATACATTTGCTGCAGCTTACGTTTTGTATATATATTAATATTTGTTCTTATAATCTATCGAACAAAACTTGGATGATTAAATATGTTCATCATAGTATGAACATAGTTAACAAATTTTGAAATTTTGACCATTAACAAATTTAATTCATAAGAAAAATAAAACCATTATTGGCTTTTTATTTTCTACAAACTTCCTTTATAATTTTGTTCGGTCTAATATTTTTCAAACAACACCAAATACATATACACATCTTGAAATCGATTACCAGGTTTTGTTTGATCAT
>BQNB010127416.1:739-8239 GCA_026074375.1 Tanacetum coccineum
GTCCAATTAAGATTTAAGAAGTGACAAAAGTCTTCATTAGCCTTGCATAAGCTATATAAACTGTTTGGCTTAATAATAAGCTTGGATGAGCTTACTCGAGTCTGTTGGGCCCGTAGCCCATTAACTCTTACCCAAAAGTTCACATTTGGCCCATTAAGGGTTTCCAACTATTATAGTTTATGAGTTTTTTTGCCTCAAAGAAGTGTTGCAAACTTAGATAAGCTGTTTCACCATATTGGCTTATCCCATAAGCCAATAAGCTACAGTAATGGGCTTTTAGGCCCATTAAGGACCCGGTAAGGATTTTGAGGGTGTGGGCTTATCCAACATAGGCCTATAAGCATTTAGGGTATTCAATAAGCCCATAGGTTCTGCCTTAGCCTATAAATAAGCTGCTGGCCCGCATAAGCACTCGTCATTGGGCTGTTGAGCCCGATAGTGGCTCGTTAAATCTACTAGTGTTGCGTTAGGGTTTCTTTTGTAACTTGTTTAGCATGTTAAGCATCCTTATCCTATGTTTAAGCAACTTGATGGAGATACACTCATCCCATACGAGTCTTACAATGATACTTAGCAAAATGATTAATAATATGCTAGCAGTACTAACTCTTCTAGCAGTACTAACTCTGCTAGCAGTACTAACTTCTGCTAGCATTACTAACTCTGCTAGCAGTACTAACTTCTTAAGCCTGTCAGTATTAACTTCTAACTTAGCTCGTATCATACAACCCATCAGTGAGTTAACAAATTCATTAGTGTTTGTTTGAGCTCGTGTTGGACACAAGACGCGGCTATGGTCTTGCTAACTTATTTCGACATATCCCAAACAACCCTAGTTCGCATATATTATAGTATACACATCCTTTATTGAGCAAGACGAGTTGTTAAGTATTATGATACGTGTCATGAAAGTGTTTCCATTTCTAAACGAGTTATCAAACCTCTCGGCTAAATATTTTACGTGTGCATGTCATGTTTAAACATTCATACTTATACACAAGATCTTTGTTACGTGCCTTATGGCTTTTGGTTCACTACACAAGTCTATATATGTTGTATATTATAAGACGTGGACATGGGTTGTGTCATGGTAGGCATGACCCATGTTTAGCTTGTTAACACATAATAACTGTGCCTTATGACACATGAAACAAACATGAAACTTAAGTATGAACACAAACTAAGACACTTACAAGGGTCCAAGCTTCTTGAATGGTAGTGTCGTGTGGTGTAGTAATAAACCCGAATGGTATAGCCCAAGTCCTATCTTAAACCCGAATCCTCCTTGTTTTGAACCCTTAAACGTATAAATCTAGCTTATAGATCACTAGGCTATACCTTAGACCATTTGTTTGTGAATTGTGGTGTCATGTTTGTGCAAGTTGTGTCTCGGCTGTGGTATGACCCAAAAGCAAGGACAAAGATAATTTTTGCTAGAGTGTTGTTAAATGTGTGAGTGTGTAAACACTCTTAGTTGTGAGTCTTCCTATTTATAGAGAAAATATCTCTATACCACTTCCTAAAACCATGTCTCCTTTGCTAGAGAGGAGTAGTAGTTTAAGTACATGCTTAGGTGGTTTTTAGGGAAGTTTAAGCTTGTTTAAGTACAAGTATTAATGAATTTGGTGATGTACAAGATTATGCAAGATTTGTTAGGTTGTATGTGTGGGTGACGAGTTGGCTAAAGAGAGGGAAACACAAGATACAAATCTTGTATAAGATTTGTTAAGTACATTGCCTTAATTAATCCTATGTTGTACAAGATTTAGCCAAGATTTGTGTGTATTACCCAATGGTCCTTGTGCCGTGTGAAATGAAAGAAAAACAAGGCAAAGTGTGCTAGTGTTTAAGTTTTCCTTAACCTTAAACTAACTAAACATTCATCCTTAAACTAACTATGGTATGCTATGGGTTAAGGGTACATGTTGTAAGGGTATGTAAGTGATTTTTGCTCCTTCCCACACCATTGGACGCCTAGGATTTGAGTTAGGGTACACATGATTAGACAATGTTTAGATATATGAGCTTCTATGTACTTAAGTTGGTTAATAACTAAAAGTATATAATGTTTGCCTTATGTTTGTGTTATGTTTAATCATAACCGGCCCCTATAGGCTTAATGACACAAAAATTGTACAATTTTTGTGTTTAGGGAATAAAAGTGGGTATTGGTTTGAGTCTAGATAAGTCTAGGTATTTCCCGGGTATGTCTAAATGTATTTTATTGCGAAACGTAAGCGTTTTACGTAACCAATAAAAATAAAATATGAAAGGTTATAAATTATATTCTTAATAATCATATAACACTTGCTTGATGTAAACTTTAACTTGTTTGGTGTCCGTTTACGTTGGATGATGATTTTTAGTTTACGCGATTTAACTATAAGATAATAATTAAAAGCGGACGCGTAAAACCCTAAAAATAAATAATGAAAATAATTGAGTCGGGAAATGACCTGAAAATGTGAAATGTTACAGTCTCCACCCGTTAGAAGAGCCTTGTCCTCAAGGCTCAAGTTGCAACACTTGATGAAGGTACGGGTTTAGTGAAGAGATGCGGATACTTCTTTTGAAATTGGTCTTCGCGTTCCCATGTGAACTCAGGACCTCTCCTTGAGTTCCATCGAACCTTGACAATTGGGATACGGCTTTGCTTCAACCGTTTGACTTCTCGATCCATGATCTCTACAGGTTCTTCCACAAAACAGAGCTTGTCATCCACATGGAGTCCTTCCAACGGAACGGCTAATGGTTCGTCAGAATAACATTTCTTCAGGTTGGATACATGAAATGTATTGTGAACTCTGCTCAACTCTTGAGGAAGCTCAAGCTTGTAAGCAACGGGGGGGGGGGGGGGGGGGGGGGGGGGGGGTGGGGGGGGGTGGAGGGTGGGGGGGTGGGGGGGGGGGGGGGGGGGGGGGGGGGGGGGGGTGGGGGGGGGGGAGGGGGGGGGGGGGGGGGGAGGGTGGGGGGGGGGGGGGATGGAGGGGGGGGGGGGGGGGGGGGTGGGGAGGGGGGGAGGGGTGGGGGGGTGGGGGGGGGGTGGGGGGGGGGGGGGGGGGGGGGGGGGGGGAGGGGGGGGGGGGGGGGGGGGGGGGGGGGGGGGGGGGGGGGGGGGGGGGGGGGGGGGGGGGGGGGGGGGGGGGGGGGGGGTGGGGGTGGGGGGGGGGGGGGGGGGGGGGTGGGTGGGGTGGGTGGGGGGGGGGGGGGGGGGGGGGGGAGGGGGGGGGGGGGGGGGGGTGGGGGGGGGGGGGGGGGGGGGGGGGGAGGGGGGGGGGGGGGGGGGGGGGGGGGGGTGGGGGCGGGTGGGGGTAGGGGGGGGGGGGGGGGGGGGGGGGGGGGGGGGTGGGGTGGGGGGGGGTGGGGGGGGGGGGGGGGGGGGGGGGGGGCTTATACCTTATAGACATTTGGTTTGTGAATTGTGGTGTCATGTTTGTGCAAGTTTGTGTTCTCGGCTGTTGGTCATGACCCAAAAGCAAAGGACAAAGATAATTTCTGCTAGAGTGTTGTTAAATGTGTGAGTGTTGATAAACACACTCTTAGTTGTGAGTCTTCATTTATAGAGAAAATATATCTATACCACATTCCTAAAACCATGTCTCACTTTGCTTAAAGAGAGGAGGAGTAGTTTAAGTACATGCTTAGGTAGTTTTTAGGGAAGTTCAAGCTTGTTTAAGTATAAGTATTAATGAATTTGGTGATGTACAAGATTATGCAATATTTGTTAGGTTGTATGTGTGGGTGATGAGTTGGCTAAAGATAGGGAAACACAAGATACAAATCTTGTATTAAGATTTGGTATGTACAGTTGCCATTAATTAATCCTATGGGTGCTACAAGATTTAGACCTAAGATTTATGTGTATTACCCAATGTCTTGTTGCCGTGTGAAATGAAAGAAAAACAAGGCAAAGTGTGCTAGTGTTTAAGTTTTTCTTAACCTTAAACTAACTATGATATGCTATGGGTTAAGGGTACATGTTCTAAGGGTATGTAAGTGATTTTTTCTCCTTCCCACACCATTGGACGCCTAGGATTTGAGTTAGGGTTACACCATGATTAGACAATGTTAGATTTGTGAGCTTTCTATGTTACTTTAGTTGGCTTAATAACTTAAAAAAGTATTAATAATGTTTGCCTTATGTTTGTGTTTAGGTTTAATAATACCGGGCCCCGATAGGACTTAATGACACAAAGGTTTGTTACAATTTTGTGTTTAGGGAGGTAAAAGTGGGTATTGGTTTGAGTCTAGATAGGTTATAGTATTTCCGGGAATGTTTCAATGTTTAGTTGTATTGCGATAACTTTTAAGCGTTTTACGTATCCTTCGCATATTATGTTTAGTGGTTTGGGTAGTGTAATTGGTGTGGCGGGTTGTTGCTCGGTTTCTCAGGGGGGGTGGGGTTTACGGTTTCGGGGGGGTGGGGCAGGGTCGGGGGAGGTGGGGGTGGGGTAGCGAGGTGTAGGTGTTGTGTTGTTGTGGGTTATTTTAGTTTGAGAGCTTCACCCTTGATTGAGGGAGAGGAGTTAAGATGATGATTTCAAGTGAAAAGGAAGACAGAGTTAAGGTTAGTAATGGTGGAAGTAGTGTAGATGAAGGGGAGATAGAGGGAAATAAGAATGTTAGTGATGAATTTGGGATATTGGATGGTGCTGGAAATGTATCTCAAAATAGTCTTGTAATCAACATTCTACTGTTAATCCTGCTAATATTGTTAATGATATTGTCATTGTGGATTGTGTTAGTGAGAACTGTGTTGATAATAGTGCTAAGGAGGTTAGTAGTATGACAAGAAATTCATATGCTAATGCACTAAATAAGGATCTGATTAATAGTGTTAATAAGTTGTTTTTAGTCCCTACTGGTGTGAATGAAAAAGGTGATGAAGTGGTGGTGTTTGATGAAGAGTTAGTTAGGGAAGGAGTGAAAAGTGGAAAAATATTGTGTGTGAGGTACTTTGTATGGGGTAGTATGCCAGTATATGTAATATGGGTTTGAATTTGTTGTTAATTATGGGGTGAAAATTTTTCGTGTTTAATTTAGTACAGTAATGAACTTAATGATCTAAAGGGTTGTGTTTTATTTCTTGAAAAATATGGATTTATGTTAACTATGATGAACATAGGATGATTTTAACAAAAAAATAAATAGGAAGAAGACGTGGGCATAATAGTCATTTCAGTTCGACCAAGGACTAAAACGGATTCCAAAGTTTCCCACAAGGACACCGCCTGCAACTTCGATACCACATGGACCAAACGTGCAAAATGGCCAAACCACAAGGACGATTTTTGCAATTTACTCCCATATTTATCTTTCTTTAACCTCCTTGAAGGTCGAATGTCAACCCAACTTTGTATCCACAATATGAATCTAGCTCATTGATTTGATAGTTATCCTATAATTAATATCCCGCCTTTTCACAACCTACAATGACCTGAATTTGAGAGTCTATATTGAGCTCTTCTCGCGTCTTATGTAAGGAATTATAACCATTAGTGATGAATTCGTTTTAAACTGTATAGCATGACTCTTGGACCAATCAACGAGGGGATAATCACTTCTTCCTCACTTTGTCTTTTCTATAGAAGGAAACCTTCATTGTTAATACCTTGTTTGTGTATGAGGCATTGGGATGCTTATTTTATATAAGAAGTACAAAAATTGTAACCCCTGGTTTTTGATCCATTGCGGACAATTCGTCAACAAACCAATTTTTCTATACGTCATGAGCTTTGTTAATTATAAGAATAGCTAGATTTAATAAAAGTATACTTACTAGCGAAAAGGTTGAATCTTTTTTATGGTTTGGTATAAACACGCTAGCGATGGCTTGATTTTATGACTTCGAAGCCTAGCTCAATTAATCTCAAAGTTTTCTTATCTTTGCGACACTCAGAACTAATGCATTGTTATAGCTTTCCAACAATACTTTAATTCTATTCCTAGGTGGGCGATCGATTAAAGAGTGTCTCGACACCTTCAAAATATCTTGAACAAAAAGTAAGACACTTGTCTTTAGTATTGGCTTTTGCAATTGATACCTCGGGTTGATCCTTATTGCAAAGGTATGACTTGAATAGCTTCAAGTACCTTAAAAGTTAATATATGGAAATTTTTAATATATACGTATAAATCTTTTATATAATAAAAATTACATTATTTCGGAGTTTTCTATGAGATTTGATCTTATAGAAAATAAATTAGACCAATCAAAACGTTTGATTTTGACACGTAGGCAAAATCATGCGATCTGATTAGTTAAAAAAGTCAAAATTAAATTCAATTTGCTTAAAATTGAAAATTTTGGTAGAAAAATTTGGTGGAGAAAAACAACACATAAAATTTGTGAAAACAAAAACTTAAAAAAAGAGGTAATAATTAATAAAACTTTAGTGGTTGGATTTTAAATAAATAATATGGAGTTAAGTGTAAATTTATAAGTTTTCATGTTTTTTAATAACTTCAAAAAATAAAACTCTTTAGACTTTGTACCTCTATACTTTATATTTTAAACATACAACATATATATGCACAAGATTATTAATATCAAAATGAAAACACGAATTATTGTGTATATAAATAAATAGACGATGTTGTACGTATACGAACAACTTATGTTTTTCCTCTGAGTTTAAGTAAGAATATCCGGAAAAAAATATTTTTACTATATGCGTTCAATAAAGACTCATTGTTATTTTATTTTATAAGTTTATCACATGTGGACACGGATTTTAATATGAAATAAGGCTAAATTATTATTAGCACACAACAATGTAATTGGCAAACATGATGATTAGCATTTTTTGTTTAATATGGTAGGAAAACATTTATTGTAATTGTTACAATTATTTAAATTAAGAGAGACCCGCATTCCAATTACTGAAATAATGGTAAAAAAGACATTCAATGTACAAATACGAAAAAATAATAACACTTGCAAAATTAACACTTAATTGAAATTTAATATCTAAAATCCATGCGTGCACGGATATTAAAACTGGTAAAATATTTAGGTAGATAAGTTTTTAAGAGTGAAAGTTATTACCGTTCAACTGGATACATCGATCTATAGTGAAGGGCCGCCAAGTTTAGATAAGTTTTTAAGAGTGAAAGTTATTATCGTTCAACTGGATGCATCGATCTATAGTGAACGGGCCGCCAAATTTGGCTTATGATATCAAGTTGACAGTTAGATGTAAGATTGACCATTAATGTAAAAAAAAAATATATAGTGCTCTAACTCGCACAACGTTTGCGCAACTTCATGCTCCATTTTGTCTGGCGCATATCAAAAACTTTATTACACAACTTTAAATGAGCATAAATCACAAACTACTTTCACAACTCGAGATTGTGATCTTGAAAACATGCTAACTCCTCAAGGCACTCGGCAAAATGTCTTGCATTTAAAATGTGGCCATCGTGACTTTTAAGGTTCATAATCTTACGATCCTTTTTTTTTTGTTAACCATGATTTCCGACCTTTTGGTCGATTAA
>BQNB010127416.1:13239-17436 GCA_026074375.1 Tanacetum coccineum
CCCTTTTGCCTTTGTAACAGTGACGCGCCGCTAGAAAATGATGTTTGAAATAAACAAACTCTTCAACCTATCCCATCCTTCATTGATATAGACCATCAACTATCTTTTAAGGATACTAGCAAAGTTGTCCTTCTAACCTCTAAGACAAAGATGGATAATGATATTACTAACAGATGAAATCATAATAAAAAGTTAAAAACACAACTGATATTCTTACTCTAATTGATGATCTCAACGTGGGTAAATGTAACACCTATTTTTTTACCAATAGAAGATTGTGTCTGGATAAATAGTATTTGGCTATTAATTAGAAATAAGATATCATGTGGTTTTTTCCTAAAAAAATACAGTTTGCAATAAAATGTTAAATGCATGTGACTAATATGAGCGATAATCTACATCTTAATCTTGAAAATCACAATCAAACTAATGCATTAAACACCAATACCTTCTTATGAAGTCACTGATGCATCAGAAGGTATGCATAAGTAGGATCCTGTTGCTTTCACCATTTGTGTTGCATTTGGTTGCGTCATTTGCAGATACTTATGAATGTGCACCAACTACCGCAACATTAGGCCTGTAAAAGGATCATAATAAATTTACTCATAGAAATCAAAAGGTTTTTTGCAGATAAATTACAATAAGGAAATTTCGATCAAGTATGATCAAGCGTCTCAAACATCTATTCTAAATACCTTAGAAACATCTATCTGCTCAACTACTTTCAGACCGCTTATGTTAAATTGTTTTAAATATGAATTAAGAAATAAGGTCAATGCTTTGAAAAGGGTACGCACATAGTAACCATAATTCGCTATGAGATTCATTATTTTTGTCCATACCACTTATTAGAGAAAATGATGTGCGTCTTATCGACCTTTCCCCTTGAAAATCCTAACTCGAGCTCCTCTAGTTATTTTTTGAATCAACATCACGATCCAACCCATTATCCGACAAAAAAACACAAAAAACAAAAAAACTGCTAGTCTCAGATTGCACACCCAATGATAAAAATACCAAAAGTTACCATATTTTGAACATATTTCCAATATAAAAGGAAAGGATGGATTATAAAAAACAAACGAATGCCAAGAAAGGTTATATCCATTATCGATAATTACAAACAGTTGCACATTTTACAGTGCATCCCACAATCTCTATTTAAAAAATCAATACATCAAAGAATAAATGAGTTTTTAAAACAAATAAATAATCAATGAAATATCTTCAAAAACTTAATTAATCTGTAAAATACACAAAAAACAATTGATGATATGATTTAGAGAAAACTACAATTTTGGTCCACTATCTTTACCGGGTATAACACTTTTGGTCTATTTTTTTAAAAATTTGCGGGTTTAAGCCAAAACCCGAGTATCCATTTCACATTTGAGCCAAATCTAACAATTTTGGTTCACATTTGAGCCAAAACCCGAGTATCCATTTCACATTTGAGCCCAAATCAGATTAACGAAATTGTCTGATTTTGGCTCAAATGTGAATGGATACTCGGGTTTTGGCTTAAACCCGCAAATTTTTTAAAAAATGGACCAAAAGTGTTATACCCGGTAAAGATAGTGGACCAAAATTGTAGTTTTCTCTATGATTTAGGTAAAAAACAATTGATTAATCTGCTATAATAATAATTTCAAAATTTTGAAATTGAACATACCATGAATCATCAAACCTCTAATTATTTTGATAATAAGGTTTAATAAATAGAATGAAAAGATTAATTTAAAGGGAAAATTAAAATCGAACATACCTGATCAAAGTTGGGGCAATCAAACAGTGATTTAAAAGTGAAAATCGAGAATAGTGATTAATATTTCATCAAATCATGGTACCTGATCAAAGTTTATGATCGATAAACATTTAATTTCCGCTACCATGATTTGATAAATAATTTTGAAAATCATGATAAGTTTGGAAGGGATTTTCAAAATTCAGAAAGATTGTCTAACAATGTAACTGACATTGAATGCACATGAGCTGTTTGGAGAAATTGTAGCATGATTTGAAGGAAGAAACAAATTGACGATTATACCCCTTATTTTACAAACAGATTTATGAGGTCGAATTTTGTGGACCATTATGCCCTTTGAGTCATCATTTCCAGTCAGCATTAAATTGCCATGTCACCATGTCTAGTCATCATGAAATATTTCATGCCTTGCCCCATATATAGGTAGAAATTTAGTCCATCTATTTTTAAGTCTTAAAAAATTAAGTAAAAAATATTACTTTATTAGGAAAGATGTAAAACCATTAAAAAATGTACATCATACACATTTAAAAGCCTTTAAAATCCTTTAATAGCCAAAACTTGTAACACCCCAAAACAATAACATATAACAACCAATTAAATGGTAAAGCTGTAACGGCCCATATACGTTTTTTAATTCAGTCAACTTGTAATTGCTAGCATTGATATTGTCATTAATTCAGTCAAATTGTAACTGCTGCATTCATGTGGTCCATTTGTAACAGTCCATTAAACATCATTTAAGTGTAAACCACAAACTCAAATACGAGTATAAAAACCTAACACACTAACAAAATTCATTACATTATTTTCATCACTCTATTTTATCTCTCTTAAAAACACAAACATGTTTTGTAACACCCCAAAACATGTAACAACTAATTAAATGGTAAAGTTGTAATGGCCCATATATGTTTTTTAAAAATCAGTCCAACTTGTAACTGCTAACATTGATATTGTCAAATCAATACTTCACTCAAACTACTGTAACTGCTGCATTCATAATGGCCCATTTGTAACGGTCATGAATACACATTTAAGTTAAACCACCAAACTCAAATACAGATAATAAAAAGCTACACCCTAACAAAATATATTACAACCATTTTCATCTCTCTATTTTAATCTCTCATTAAAAACACAAACACCTTTCTCTCATTCTTTCTTCAAAACCAACAAAAATTTCGTCGTACCTCATATATTAAATTTGCCCGGCCACTACCGTTTAGTTTCTGCACCACCTTTGCCAGCATCATGTATGCAGCCAGCTACCAGCCGTCCATGTGTCCTCCGCCGTCCTTGCCAAGGCTAATGATCATGGCTTTGGAGGAATACGGGTACCAAAGCAGAAGAGGGATACGGGTACCAAAGAAATGGAGGTCTTCTTATTACGGTGAGGTCATTTTTTAAAAAAAAGTGATGAATGTTTTGGAGATGAATAAAGAGAGTTTAAGATGTTTGATTTGGTTGATTTTGTTAAAATGTTTGATGACATCATGGTTAATTGTTGCAAATGAGATTCCAAGAAAGTGTGTTAAGGGCATACACCTGTCAAATGCAAAGGTTTAATGGATTTTGGATTTTTTAAGAATATAGTCGTTATTAATTAATGATTGATCTGCAAAACATTCGTGATTTCCTAAATCTATTAACTTTTGATGAAGTGACTGAGATTTTTAGTTAGTTTTTTTTCATCATGTTTTTTTTTCATCATGTTATGTTAGTGATTTGGTGATTGTAGTTTTGAATTGATGATCGATGATGATGATAACCCGTTTAGGGTTTTATTTTGTCGAATTGTTTGAATTTTAATATTTGATTTGTGAATATTGAGGTGTTTGGAATTGTTCAATTTACTTAACTACTACTTACGTTCTACAATAAATTTTTTTCTTTTTATTATGTTGTGATTGTTCACTGTTAAAAATAATTATTGAATTTGTCCAAGTTTATCATTTCTAAATCTTAAAAAAAGAATAAGCAATATCATTAAAAACGTGTAACCGCTTAAAATCATTACTATCAATAATGATTATTAAAAACGTGTAACCGCTTAAAATTATTACTATGAATAATGATTATTAAAAATGTGCAACCGCATCCATAATATAAATTCACACAAACCATTTCGTATCTCCCACACACAAATGTTTTTTGTTACAGCAAAATAGTCTCTCAATATACCCTCACTTTCACTCCTCAACTCTTACTGATACTTACTGCAGAGATTCTTTATTTTTTCGTTAGAAAAACACTTAGCCGGATAACATTTGCTCGCCGCAAAATATAGTCACAAGGTACCCGTCGCCGTATTGCGCGGGTACCCGGCTAGTATATATCAAAGCTCAACCTGTAACAAAATGTAAACAAAAACATAGTTGGTGTGAGGGTGGCCCACAACTAAGCCACGTGGCACACTAATTTAACCC
>BQNB010127417.1:0-19443 GCA_026074375.1 Tanacetum coccineum
ACTCCCGATGCCTCACCACCATACAATTTCCTTGACACCGATCCTAATTTAATACAAAAATATATGCTCCATAATATGCCCAATGTTGGGTCTTCCCCGGTTGCGACGTGTTTGTATGGCCCAAAGGCATGTGCTCATGATTAGGCCCAATGTGTAGTATATATATACATTGTATTGTACTCATTATACTCATTCAATAAACACAGTTTACACATTGGTGCATACTCATGGAGAATTTTATGAGATCAAAAGGGTACTAGAGTGTGATAGAAGATGGAATTCCTGTTGTAACAATCCACCCACTGAAGCACAAAATCAAGAAATAAGTGATTGCAAATTAAAAGATATGAAGGCAAAGAATTATTTGTTTCAGGCTATTGATTGATCAATTCTTGAAACCATTCTCAACAAAGGGACGACTAAGGCGATATGGGACTCTATGAAAAAGAAGTACCAAGGGACTGCACGTGTGCAACGAGCACAGCGTCAGGCTCTTCAGAAGGAGTACGAGATGCTTGGTATGCATGACGGTGAGTCTGTGAACGAGTACTTTGCTCGCACTCTCACTATAGTAAATAAGTTAAGAGTTTGTAAGGCGAAAATAGAAGATGTGGATGTCATCGAGAAGATTTTACGATCTATGACACCCAAGTTTAATTATGTTGTGTGTTCGATTGAGGAATTGAAAATTTTGGATGTGATGGGCTGCAAAGTACGCTTTTGGTACATGAGCAGCGTATGAAGCCATTGGGTGTTGAAGAGCAAGCATTAAAAGTTTCATCAGGAGAGACCTTTGAAGGAAGAGGTCGTGGTTGAGGTGGAATGAGAGGACGAGGTAGAGGTGGAGGCAGGCGTACTAATGACAAATCTACTATTGAGTGTTATTGATGTAATAAGCTCGGGCATTTTCAGTATGAATGTCCCAGCAAGGATATTGGTACAAGAGCGAATTACATGGAAGATAATTATAAAGAAATGTTGTTGATGGCATCTGTGGAAAACACCACTGGTGGTAAGGAAAACATTGGAGAAGTGTTGAGGATGGCATCACTAAATGACACTATAATGAAAGCCTAGCAGATTTTTGGTTTCTTGACGCAGGGTGCATCAATCATATGTGTGGCAAGCTAGAATTTTTTTAATTGATCTTGATGAAAATTTCAGAGAATCGGTGAAGTTAGGAGATGATAGGAGCATCAATGTAATAGGAAAAGGTACTGTACGCTTGTTAGTAAATGGTTATATACAACCATCACTGCAGGCTATTATGTTCCCGTTTTAAGAAACAATCTTCTAAGTAGCGGACAACTAATCGAAAAGGGTCTTGAAATTCTCCAAAAAGCAAGTGCATGTAAAATTTATCATCCAGATAAAGGGATGATCATGGAGATTGCAATGAAAAAAAACAGATGGTTCAAGTTTCTACCTGTGGCACAACCAAATAAAGAAACTTGCTTCAACTCCTCCACTGAAGATCGAGCCCAAATTTGGCACTGTAGGTATGGCCACTTAAGTTTTAATGGTTTAACTTTACTTAAACAAAAGGAAATGGTGCGAGGGTTTCCATATATCGGTGCTTCATCAAGAGTTTGCGAAGATTGTCTTGTGGGTAAACAACAAAGGAATCCATTTCCTCAAGAAAGCACGTGGAGAGCCTCTCAAGTTCTGGAACTCGTACATGCTGACATATATGGACCAATCAGCCATTTGTCCAACAGCAACAAAAGGTACATGCTTACATTTATTGACGATTATAGTCATAAAGTATTCTTGGTTGAAAAATCAGAAGCTTTTGTAGTTTTCAAACAATATAAGAACCGAGTTAAGAAAGAATATGGTTTAGCTATAAAAGGTCTTAGCACTGATCGTGGAGGGGAATTTACCTCACATAAATTTACTAATTTTTGTACTAAGAATGGTATTCGTAGGCAACTAACAGCAGCATACGCCCCTTAGCAAAACGGTGTAGCGGAGAGGAAAAACAGGACCATCATGAATATGGTTAGAAGCATGCTATCTGGAAAAAAGGTACCCAAATCATTTTGGCCAGAAGCCGTTAATTGGACGGTTCATATTCTTAATCGAAGTCCAGCTCTCATTGTAAAGAACAAATGTCCAGAAGAAGCTTGGAGTGGATTCAAACCATCGGTGTCTTACTTCAAGGTATTCGGTTCTATTGCTCATGTTCATATTCTAGATTGTAAAAGAACAAAGCTTGATGACAAAAGCAAGAAGTGTGTCTTCCTTGGTGTTAGTGAGGAATCAAAAGCTTATCGATTATATAATCCAATATCTCAAAATATAATAGTAAGCAGAGATGTGGTGTTTGATGAAGATTCGAGTTGGGATTGGGAGAAAAGTCACAAGGAAGCCGCTCTTGTTGGCTTAGAGTGGGGAGAAAACACACCTACAGCTGAAAGTAATGAAAATTAGGCTCATACAGAGGCTAATAATGATACTAATGAAAATGGAGCAGTTAATATCGATGAGGGTAGTACTAGTGCAGGAGTGGTTAATGATTCCAATGAAGACAATTTGCTAGTTCAAGTGAAGAAGAAGAGCATCAAAGAACAAGGAGGCCTCCAACATAGATGCGAGATTATGAAAGTGGGGAGGATTTATCAGAAGAAGACGCAGCAAACTTTGTTATGTTTGTTGAAAATGATCCAATCTTTTTTAAAGCTGCTCAAAAGAATTTGAAGTGGAGGTTAGCAATGGACGCAGAGATTGAAGCTATAGAAAAGATTGACACTTGGGAACTCATAGATTTGCCGGTTGGAGCTAAAAAGATCGGTGTGAAATGGGTGTATAAAACAAAGCTCAATGAAAATGGTGAAGTGGAAAAGTACAAAGCGCGTTTAGTGGCGAAAGGTTATACCCAAGAACATGGCATAGACTATACTGAGGTGTTTGCTCCTGTGGCACGATTAGAGATAGTTCATTTAATAATTTCTTTGTCAGCTCAAAAAGGTTGGGTGGTCTTTCAACTCGATGTGAAGTCCGTTTTTCTCCATGGCAAACTAACTGAAGAGGTTTTCATTGAGCAACCTCAAGGGTATGAAGTAAAGGGTGCTGAACAAAAAGTTTACAAACTAAAGAAGGCATTATACTGGCTAAAACAGGCCCCGAGAGCTTGTTATAGTCAAATTGAGTCATACTTCATGAATGAAGGTTTCAAGCGATGCCCTCATGAGCATACTCTGTTTGTAAAAGCGAGAGAAGTAGGTAAAATTTTAATTGTTTGCATTTATGTAGATGATTTAATTTTTACTAGGAATGATCAGAAAATTATTATTGAGTTTAAAGCCTCGATGATGCAAGAGTTTGACATGACAGACCTTGGGAAAATGAGATATTTTCTTGGTATTGAGGTGCGACAGAATGAAGCAGGTATTTTCATATGCCAGAAAAGATATGCTCAAGAAGAGTTGGAGAGGTTTGCCATGGATAAGTGCAACCTTGTGCAAACTCTAATTGTTCCAGGTTGTCAACTCACAAGGGATGAAACTGGAGTTAGTGTTGGCAACACTAGATACAAACAACTCATCGGGAGTCTAATGTATTTAACTAACACTCAACCTGATATAATGTTTGTTGTGAGTCTATTAAGCAGGTATATGGAGCGTCCTGCTAAGGTTCATATGCTAGCAGCTAAGAGAGTGTTGAGGTACATAAAAGGTACTTCGGGTTTTGGGATACTCTACAAGAAAGTAATAAAGGATAACTTAGTTGCCTACAGTGACAGTGATTATGGAGCCTCCTACTAAGGCTCATATGCTAGCAGCTAAGAGAGTGTTGAGGTACATAAAAGGTACTTCGGGTTTTGGGATACTCTACAAGAAAGTAAAAAAGGATAACTTAGTTGCCTACACTGACAGTGATTATGCTAGAGATGATGATAGGAAGAGCACATCAAGTTATATTTTTATGATGAACTCAGGGGCTGTTTCTTGGTCATCAAAGAAACAACCAATAGTCACTTTATCAACCACAAAAGCTGAGTTTGTTGCGGCTGCTTCGTGTGCTTGCCAAGCTGTATGGTTGAGAAGAATTTTGGAAAGTTTAGATCATGTTCAGAGGAGTAGCACCACAATTTACTGTGATAACAGTTGAACGATTGAGCTTTCAAGGAATCCCATGTTACATGGTTAAAGCAAACATATAGATGTTAGATTTCATTTTCTTCGTGAGCTCACCCAAAATCAAGTTGTGGAACTTGTCCATTGCTCTACTCATAATCAAGTTGCTGACATAATGACCAAGCCTTTGAAGGTTGATGTGTTTACAAAACTAAGAAGCCTTATGGGAGTATGTGATGATTCAGCTATAAACCGAATAGTACCATGATTCAGTTTATGGGAGGATGTTTGAAGTAGTCTTTATTTTAATGTTGAATAAGTCTAAGTTGAGTTAGTCTAGTTGGTTACTTAGGATCCCTGATTCTAAGGGATTAGTTGAACGTGCTTCCCTTTTTAGTCGTTTGCATTTGTTTTCTGTAAGGCTATATATAGCCATATTAGCAGTTCAATAAAATAATCAATTCCTCCTAAATTGCATTCATCTTTTACCATTTAACAAGTATCACATGAACGCATTTTCTATGTTTTGTAGAAAATAAATCTCTTTTATTTACAAATCTAAAAACACAGAACTAGGAAATTTTTTCTCCAACTAAACGCAACCTTAGAGTCCTCATCACCTTCAATCGCCCATTTAACTTTTTCCTTTTGCATTAGATCGTGTCAAATAATGTTCTTTAAATCATCTATGTTATATTAGATAGACGTGCATATCTTTCTTGGCTATCAAGACCCACATTCTTCACTTTCTCTTCGAGAAGGTTTACTTTGGTTTTGAGCTCACACATTGCAAGATCATTTTTTGAAACCACATCTCTTTTCCATATACGAATGACATTTTTCAGAACTTGGAGTTTTTGTTTTAAAGAGATGGCCGGGTGGGCTGTTTTGATGAGTAATGGTGTTGGTTTTTTTAGACCAAATTTGACAAATCAAGGTGGTGAGGTCATCATTGAGCAACCAAGAATTGAAAATTTTGAATGGAATGGGTCCATAGTCATCACGGTGGGTCTTCAAATAATAGGACAATGATCCGAAAGTTTACGAGGTAAAGCAAGGAGTTGTGCATTAGGCCATTTAGCAATGAAATGATTGGAGACTAGAATACGGTCTAGTTTGCTCAACTTGGTTCCATGTTTGTTCATTCTAGTGAATTTTCTTCATCATATAGGAAGATCAATGAGATTCGAATTGATTATGAAGTCATTGAACATTTTACCTCCATATTTACAGAAAGTGGAGCTTAATCTTTCGGATTCGAAACGTACCTCATTAAAGTCACCAAGCACGATGGAAGTGGCGTGGAAGGAAAGCACGAGATTATTGAGCCGACTCCACAGAGAACGCTTTCAAATGACATCTTGATATAAGTAAATACGTAGTAATCACCGGGGTAAGATACATCATTAATATATGTAAATTCGTCTCCCCAAATGCATCTAAACCTGATTGTAACATTTTTAGCTTGATAGTTTCTTATTCTTATTGCCTTTAAAAAAAAAACAGTCTTCCCAAACCATGGGGTCTACACAATTGGATCATCAAGGCTTTCTAAATGAGGTGAAAGTCTTTGTGTAACCGTTCTATAAGCCCAAAAATGTTTGGTTTTATTGTCTAGGCTGAAAATGTTATAACAAAATTTAATGTTGCTAGTGGTCCATGTTATAGCAATAATTAAATATTGTTATAACATATCGAAAATTCAAAAATGTCAATATGTTTTACTGTCTAGGCTGAAAATCTCAATATGTTAACCAACTAGCGAAGTACCGATTTTTCTTCTAAAATATAACTAATTGTATATATATTAAGCGTTTAGAGTAAAGCTAAGTTTACTTAATTTTGAAGAATATATACTGTATAAGACTTTCTCATGCACATTATCACATTTTCACCATCTTTTGTATTCAGGACGACATATAATGTTAGTCTCAACAATGATGGCTGGACTCATGAGATATTCAACCTCATCTTAGGAAATACATCAACCTCTTGGGAAAGTTTTGATGTGTATATATAGAATTCTAACATGCCTGCATGTAATAATTACTTCAGTTAAAAAAATACTTTCTTTTGTTGAACTTATTTTCATAGCGATTACTTGTTTCTGTCATCGATCACTGGTGCTTCTCTATCACACCTCTGAGTTGGAGTCGTATGTGAAGACCATGTTTTATAGCAAACCAACTCCTGTTACATTCAGTGTCCCCACAAAGGCTGCATTTGTGACATTTCGTATTTTCAAGGTCAATATTTAATTTATACTCCGTTTTTACTTTTACTTTCGAGTAAAATTTTTCGTTTTATTCTTTACCCGATTAGAAAATTTTCATTCCTAGCTAAGCTTGAGCCGTGTTAAGAATTAATATCCATCTTTGTGCCCTACGTAAATTATAATGTCAGAAAAATATCCCGTATGATGTAGAACTATTTTATCATTTACGTTTATTTTTCGTGGTTCTGCCTAAACTCTTATAATATTTTACGTCTATACCCGTTGGCCCTAAAACTCCCTACTTATTCTAAATTTTACACAAAATCAACCCATAAAATCCCCTCCCTCACCACTTACACGTCTAAAACCATCCTCATGGACATGTGTTCATAAGGTGGTTAACCAACAATTTAAAAATGCAATAGTGGGACACATGGAAGGTCTTACATGCATGCCTTGGTAGCTTCATTCAAACCATCTCCACTAACACTCCATTTTCATAAAAATCTTTTTCCACAAACCTTTATTTATTTTTTTTTTTTTTTTGTATTTCATTTTTTTTTTTTATTTTTCTTTTCTTGTTTTTTTTGCTCTCCTTTCACTCTCTGGCTGCTCCAAATGATCACCATAACACCACTTCATCTTTGATCTTTGCTAAGTAACATTATTCATATCCCGTATGATGTAGAACTATTTTTATCATTTACGTTTATTTTTCGTGGTTCTGCCTAAACTCTTATAATATTTTACGTCTATACCCGTTGGCCCTAAAACTCCCTACTTATTCTAAATTTTACACAAAATCAACCCATAAAATCCCCTCCCTCACCACTTACACGTCTAAAACGATCCTCATGGACATGTGTCCATAAGGTGGTTTAACCACCAATTTAAACATGACAATGTTGGGACACATGGAAGGTCTTACATGCATGCCTTGGTAGCTTCATTCAAACCATCTCCACTAACACTCCATTTATTAAAAATCATCCACATTTGCTCTCTTTTTCCTCCTCTTGCTGCTCCAAATGATCACCGTAACACCACTTCATCTTCGATCTTTGCTAAGTAACATTATTCAAGAGTTGTAAGGTTTTAAATGCTAGTTGTTGTTCTTGGGTTATAAACACTTCAAACACATTCAAAAATCATCATATTTAAGGGTTAAAGGTTGATGTTATTCAAGGTTTTATAAAGATTTTGGGTTGAAGTATAGATGTTGGGTTGAAGAGTTTGATCTTGGTTTGGGTATTATCGTAATCACCATCCTCATTTCTTCTTTTGTAAGAGTTTTACTATTTCTATTTTTTGTAAAATTTCTTTGTATAACTTTGATGTATTTTTTGTGTTTTAATGTATTTGTATACATTATTGATTTATTGTAAAAATTATTGGAATTGTACTTAAGATTTTATAGCTAGAAGAGTAGATGGCAACATCATTTTGGGACTGTTTTGGGACCAGCAGCTATTTAAGTGCTCAACGAATTATTTTTGACTTGTGAAGTTATGGATATTTTATAAAGACCTAGGAAATTGTTTTAGCTACGCGTGGCCATTCGGATGGAGCCATAACGATGCCCGAAGAGCGCGGTTTGGCCGTTTTGGTTAAACTAGTCAAAATTTACATCTTGAATTTGGATTGAGTAAAAGTCTAATATTTTGTACAGAAGACCCTACTTTTGAAAGCTAAAACATGTAGATGACTCTTTAACTTAAATTTTTCCAGTCGGATCATCTTCTACGGACACACGATTTAGGAGATACGCTCATTTTAGTGAAGCGATAAAACTTTGGAAATAATCATTTTTTGGGTAAAGGGTTTCCCCGGTAAATTTTATTACGCCAAAAAACATTTAAGAACAAGAGATGTGGGTGAGTCCCACATCTCCGCCCATTACATGAGCAAAGCTACTTCCTAAAAAGAAGGTACGCAAAATGACTAGACAAAAGAAACATAAATTTATTTCTTCTTGCGTCCTCGAACTAGGATATCAAAATTATCGCATATAGCTTGAATCTCTTGAGGAAGATCCTGACTTTCGTACATATCATCATCATATGGGTCTTTATCATAGTCACCATTACCATACGAATCCCTCCATTGTTCTAGCAAACTTTTAGAGCCAAAACCTGCCCTTTCTGAAGCCAAAGAATGAGCCATATCATTATCAACTAATGCAACCTCATCTTCACTATCATAATTACCCGGAGACTCGGCCTTCTTCAAAGGATTACCAGTTTCATCTACAAGAATAACTTGCCCACTAGTAAGTAATTCTTTAAACTTCCCAATTTTATCAATAATAGGAGTAGTACTAGTACTACTATTATCGACATTCATAAAAGAGGATCCACTTGAAGTAGCCCCGTTATTTACCAAATTAGTAGTCCCCCAATTGGTACCTAACTCCACATCATTATCGACCGAATTAAGAACTTCAAATGGATTTGCATTACTAACCTCAATAGTAGGTTTCATACATTTCTTCTTATTACCGCTAGAGCTAGCAATAGACTTTTTGGGAGCAGGACTATATTCTTTATGAGGTTTAAAACCCTTTTTTGGACCCACCGGAACACCTCAAGAAGTTTGTCTATGCTTCTTCAGAGTCTTCTTCTCACCAACACCTGTATTCTTCGGACATTTCTTATGAATATGTTCAAAAACCTTACAAGACGCACATCTAAGGGTTTCCACTCATACTCAACACGGACATTACATATATAATGGCCCTCCCCCTTAACTTTGGAAATAATCAGCTTTGGTATTAAAGGACAAATTGGTAATTTCACTAGTGTTCTGAAACTTTTTGGGCAGTAAGCCCTACAAACTTGGAAAATAGACCCAAAACCCTTTTCGTAAGCGAAAACCTCGAATTTAGGACATTTACGGACTGATAATAATAAGCTCGGGAAGTCGGGTAAATTCAGAATTTGGAAACGACTTTTAGTTTTAGACTTATGATGAAAACGTATAAACTTTTATTAATTAGACTTATAATAAATGAAAGTAAATACATATTTGGGACTTATTAATTTAGATTAGACATTATGTTTTGAGTAAATTGTAATTTATGAAACCTTAAGTACAATGCCATACTTTTACGGAAAACATTTTATAAAACGTACTCGTTCTTTTGTGTGAGTGTTGTATATTATATAGTTTTATTTGCTAAAAATTACGTCGTTATCTCTAGGTTGCTCCTAGGATTTTATTGCCTTGTTCGACGTTCGTTTCGTTACTTCCTGACGTTGTTTCTGTTGATTCATATTATATCGCTAAAAGGTAAGTTCATAGCCTCGCCTTTACTTATTTAAATGCTTTATAAACCTCGTGAGAGAGATACATGCTAGTTTTGTAAAATTGAACACTAGTGATTGATGGTTATGCTGGGATCCGATTACGTGATTTATTAGCATTGAGTACCTTTGCCGAAAACTCCCTAATTTTATGAACCGATAATTACGTACGTGGTAAACGCTTGTACAAGTGAATAGATCTATTGGGTTTGACAAATCCCGTCTGAGTGAGTAGAGCTCACTTGAGTACATGTCGAACGGACGCATTGTATTGATAAATATAAGGTAGATGGCAATTATACCTTCATGGGCAACTTTTATATTATTATGGTTAAGGTTCGGTGTCATGAGTTCGATGCAATAAAAATTATTACATGACTTGTATGTGTTGCAGTGTCACTCGGTGAACAATGCTTGTGTTCTACTTATTTATTGATAAACTCTATGAATTACATTGCTTTACTTATCAAAACCTATGAACTTCACTCAACATTATTTGTTGACGTTTTTCGCATGTCATCTTAGGTTTTTTAGGTATTTTGCTAGGAGGGAAGCCGCACGGATATATACTCGGAGACTTTATATTTTATACATTCGATGAGACTTAAATTCTTTGAAAAATACTGTGTGTTGTAAATATTTTCTTTTATTCACCTTCGATGAAAACTTTATCTAAAACATTATGTTTTGTCTAAATACTTGCGGTATTTTTGAAAACCGTTTGGGACTTGTTGTAACTCTGATATTTTAATGCATCGAATGTGAAACTTATTTTAAAATATCTCTTTTGAAGTCGTTTTTGTAACTAGTACTTTGTGGCCATGAAGTCGCGCCCTCGGCCCCCGGTGTGACAGATTGGTGTAGACTATGAAGTAGCACCCCATGTTGTATTCCGTTGCGTGCCAAATTTTAAGGGTGTTACAGATTGCTATCAGAGCACTGGTTATAGAGAACTAGGTCGTTTTCAAAACCTAAACTATAACTATTTTTCATAAATAAGAGTCTCTCCTCGTTTATCTAATATCCGTGCACGCGTACTTCCTGATTCCTTATTTACTCCCTCGAGCATCACTACTAGTATTATATAAGGTTATTTATATACATACTCTATTTGCTTTTCGAACTCTCACGCTTATTGTCGAGAGTATAGCTGTTTATTTATATAAAAGTAATTTATATAAATGTCGACTATGTTTGGTCACTTATATCTACCTTCTTGAGCCTCAATATATTTTTTATATAAATGTTTTTCATATAAATACTAAGACTTTTCTTAAGACATTGTGTGTGACATAATGGTTTCATTTATTTTCAAGACGTTGTGAGTGATACAACGATCTCTAAAACCTTCTCAAGACATTGTTAGCAAGACAATGGTCTTTAAAACTTCTCATGATTTTCCATAATACCAATTTTGACGATGTTAAAATTCGACATAGTTTGTCGATCCCATTGGTTATTTTACTAATCGACTCTGAGTTTGAACACTCACCTTGTACTTCTGAAATGCATACGTCGTCACGTAATCCACTACATAGAAACATGCCGGCTAATTGGAATACGACAATTAACTTGTCACCTCGTACATGGCACCTTGGAACATCTAATTTTAGAACATGGCTCATTAACATCTCATTCTTTTTCTCTTTACTTCTTGAAATTTTAGAGTATCATGCCATCAAGAGGATAATTGCTAAAGTTTGATAGCTATCAAGCGACTTATAGCCCAACGAATTGAATGGCTGACACGCCCTTTCGCCTGGAATGGAACGAGATCCGAGATGTTAAGAACGAATCACGCATAAGGACCCTTGAGACAAACCACGCCAATGAAGATCACTTCGTCTGACTAGAACATCATTGGGAACGACACAACCAGCAGCCCCTACTCCAAGAGAGAATTTCGACCATCATCGCTATTGATGACCTTTTATTTAAAACATTTTTTTAAAAAACTCTCAATGTATTGTTTGTCTTGTGGTACAGATATATCCACTCTCTTTAATAATTAATTGTTTGTACAATTAACTTCTCATATTGAAATTTAATATCCTTGATATACCACATCCTCAATATGTGCTAGTTTTAGTCATTGGTATCAACTCCCTTTAATTATTAATTATTCATACCATTATTTCATCTATCCCGTTTAACATCCTTGATATACCACTTCTTTGATATGTGCCTCTTTCAGCTATTGATACCGATTCTCTCGTTTGCATCGATTAATTTCACGAATGACTCTCTATAGTCTTTCATAATTTTTTATGTTCATTTTTTTACCGTTACTGTACATTGATATTCTTGACACCTGTCTCTATCCTACCATTATTATGATCAATTGATTCTTTGTTTACTTGATTGTTTGTACAAATGATTCTTCATACTTCTTTGCTTCGTAAATTGTTTATGCAAATCATTCTCTACATATTTGTTCTTTTGATGATTATTAAATTTGTACATATGTTCTTATACGTTCTCTCTTAAGCCGTTGACATATTCATATTTAACATGCTCGCGATATATTTTATTGTTTCTTCATATACTCTCATTATTTCCTCTCGCAATGCTATGACCATTCTTCTTTTGTGATTTACTCCTTCTTTCGTTCCATTAATAAATGATTGTTCGCTACCTTGTTCATAAAATATTCAATATCTCTTTTAGGATTCTCTAAATCTTGAAATATCACACATGTTATGATCTCTTTGTATTGACATTCACTTCCTTTGAAGCTTTATAATTTATTTGATTCCTTCGTTCGCATTAATTATCAACACAAACTCATTCTTCGACCTTGATATGTAGTGTATCTGACATATGCTTCTTAGATCATCAGTATGACATATTAATGCTGTGTTTTCACTTGTTTTCTCATCAGTACAAATATTCACTCTTTTCATTAAGGATTTTCTAACCACTAATCCATGCACATTGCAAACATTTTATGTGTTGACTATTATCTATGCAATATTCGTTTGCCACCTTGTTAAATTGTTTTATTGAACCATTCGAACACGTTTTGACACATAATTTGAAGATAGGAGCTTTAGTCCTAGCATTGAAGAATTTGGGACACTACATATTTACACCAGAGCAAGCGAGCTAAACAAACTTGAACTACCGCGGGAACTCAAGGAGTCCATAGCACCATTTGAAGAAATGTTTATCCGATGAGAACCTCGTCATTCCACTAAATGAAATTTAACTAGTCAATAAGCTACACTTTATAGAAGAGCCGATAGAGATCATGGACCGTGAGGTAAAGCAACTCAAGCAGAGTCGCATTCCCATTGTCAAGGTTTGTTGGAATCCACGACGAGGACCGGAGTTCACATGGGAGCGCGAAGACCAATTCAAGAGCAACTATCCTCATCTCTTCACAAGTAAACCGACGACGAATAAGGCGAATTGAGCACCGGAACGACGCTCTCTTAAGGTGGGAAGGTTGTGACATTTCGTATTTTCAAAGTCAATATTTAATTTATACTCCGTTTTTACTTTTACTTTGGAGTAAAATTTTTTGTTTTATTATTTACCCGATTAAAATTTTTTCATTCTAGCTAAGCTTGAGCCGTGTTAAGAATTAATATCCATATTTGTGCCCTACGTAAATTATAATGTCAGAAAAATATCTCGTATGATGTAGAACTATTTTTATCATTTACGTTTATTTTTCGTGGTTCTGCCTAAACTCTTATAATATTTTACGTCTATACCCGTTGGCCCTAAAACTCCTCACTTATTCTAAATTTTACATAAAATCAACCCATAAAATCCCCTCCCTCACCACTTACACGTCTAAAACCATCCTCATGGACATGTGTCCATAAGGTGGTTAACCAACAATTTAAACATGCAATAGTGGGACACATGGAAGGTCTTACATGCATGCCTTGGTAGCTTCATTCAAACCATCTCCACTAACACTTCATTTTCATAAAAATCATCCACATTTGCTCTCCTTTTCCTCCTCTTGCTGCTCCAAATGATCACCATAACACCACTTCATCTTTGATCTTTGCTAAGTAACATTATTCAAGAGTTGTAAGGTTTTAAATGCTAGTTGTTGTTCTTGGGTTATAAACACTTCAAACACATTCAAAAATCATCATATTCAATGGTTAAAGGTTGATGTTATTCAAGGTTTTATAAAGATTTTGGGTTGAAGTATAGATTTTGGGTTGAAGAGTTTGATCTTGGTTTGGGTATTATTGTAATCACCATCCTCATTTTCTTCTTTTGTAAGAGTTTTTCTATTTCTATCTTTTTGTAAAATTTCTTTGTATAATTTTGATGTATTTTCTGTGTTTTAATGTATTTGTATACATTATTGATTTATTGTAAAAATTATTGGCATTGTACTTAAGATTTTAGAGCTAGAAAACTTGATTAGAGTAGATGGCAACATCATTTTGGGACTGTTTTGGGACCAAAAGCTATTTAAGTGTTCAACGAATTATTTTTGACTTGTGAATTTCTGGAAATTTTATAAAGACCTAGGAAAATGTTTTAGCTACGCGTGGCCATTCGGATGGAGCCGTAACGATGCCAGAAGAGTGAGTTTTGGCCGTTTTGGTTAAACTAGTCAAAATTTACATCTAGAATTTGGATTGAGTAAAAGTATAATATTTTGTATAGAAGACCGCACTTTTGAAAGCTAAAACCTATAGATAACTCTTTAACTTAAATTTTTCCGTTTGGATCATCTTCTATGGACACACGGTTTAGGAGATACATTCATTTTAGTGAAGCGGTAAAACTTTGGAAATAATCAGGTTTGATATTAAAGGAAAAATTGGTAATTTCAATAGTGTTCTGAAACTTTTTGGGCAGTAAGGCCCACAAACCTAGAAAATAGACTCGAAAACCTTTCTGTAGGCGAAAACCTTAGGTCATTTACGGACTAAGAATAATAAGCTCGGGAAGTCGGGTAAATTCAGAATTTGGAAATGACTTGTTGTTTTAGACTTATGATGAAAACATATAAACTTTTATTAATTCGACTTATAATAAATGAAAATAGATACATATTTGGGACTTATTAATTCAGATTAGACATTATGTTTTGAGTAAATTGTATTTAAAACCATAAGTACAATGCCATACTTTTACGGAAAACATTTTATAAAATGTACTCGTTCTTTTGTGTGAGTGTTGTATATTATATTGTTTTATTTGCTAAATTACGTCGTTATCTCTAGGTTGCTCCTAGGATTTTATTGCCTTGTTCGACGTACGTTTTGTTACTTTTTGACGTTGTTTTCGTTGATTCATATTATATCGCTAAAAGGTGAGTTCATAGCCTCGCCTTTACTTATTTAAATGCTTTATAGACCCCGCGAGGGAGATACATGCTAGTTTTGAAAAATTGAACATAAGTGATTGATGGTTATGCTGGGACCCGATTACATGATTTATTAGCATTTAGTACCTTTACCGAAAAGTCCTGAATTTTATGAACCGTTAATTACGTACTTGATAAATGCTAGTACAAGTGAATAGATCTATTGGGTTTGACAAACCCCGTCCGAGTGAGTAGCGCTCACTTGAGTACATGTCGAACGGACGCATTTTATTGAGAAATCTAAGGTAGATGGCAATTATACCTTCGTGGGCAACTTTTACATTATTATGGTTAAGGTTCGATGTCATGAGCCCGATGGAATAAAAATTATTACATGACTTGTATGTGTTGCAATGTCACTCGATGAACAATGCTTGTGTTCTACTTATTTATTGATAAACTCTATGAATTACATTGCTTTACTTATCAAAACCTATGAACTTCACTCAACATTATTTGTTAACGTTTTTCGCATGTCATCTCAGGTTTTTTTAGGTATTTTGCTAGGAGGGAAGCCGCACGGATATGTACTTGGAGACTCTATATTTTATACATTCGATGAGACTTAAATTCTTTGAAAAATACTGTGTTTTGTAAAGATTTTATTTTATTCACCTTCGATGAAAACTTTATCTAAAACATTATGTTTTGTCTAAACACTGGTGGTATTTTTGAAAACCGTTTGAGACCAGTTGTAACTCTGATATTTTAATGCGTCGTATGTGAAACTTATTTTAAAACGTGTCTTTTGAGGTCGTTTTCGTAACTAGTACTTTGTGGCCATGAAGTAGCGCTCTCGGCCCAGGTGTGACAGATTGGTGTAGACTATGAAGTAGCACCCTATGTTGTATTTCGATGCGTGCCGAATTTTGGGGGTGTTACATCATTACAGGTTGGTATTCTATTTTTTTGGGTAAAGGGTTTCCTTAGTAAAATTTATTACGCCAAAAAATATTTAAGTATAATGGATGAGGGTGAGTCCCACATCTCCGCCCGTTACAGGGGGAAAACTACTTTCTAAAAGGAAGGTACACAAAATGACTAGACAAAAGAAACATAAATTTATTTCTTCTTGCGACTTCGAACATGGATATCCAGATTATCGCATATAACTTGAAGCTCATGAGAAAGATCCTGACCTTCGTACATATCATCATCGTATGGGTCATCATCATAGTCACCATTACCATACGAATCCCTCCATTGTTCCAGCAAACTTTGAGTGCCAAAACCTACCCTTTCAGATGCCATAGAACGAGCCATATGATTATCAACTGATGCAACCTCATCTTCACTTTCATATTCACCCGGAAACTCTATATTCTTCAAAGGATTACCATCTTTATCCACAAGAATAGCTTGCCCACTAGTAAGTAAATGTTCAAACTTCCTGATTTTATCAATAATAGAAGTAGTACCAGAACTACTATTATCGACATTTATAAAAGCGGATCCACTTGAAGTATCCCCGTTATTTACCAAATTAAGAGTCCCCCCATTGGTATCAAACTCCACATCATTATCGACCGAATTAAGAACATCAAATGGATTTGAATTACTAACCTCAATAGTAGGTTCCACACCTTTCTTCTTATTACAACTAGAACTAGCGGTAGACTTTTTAGGAACATGTCGATATTCTTTCTGAGGTTTAAAACCCTTTTTTGGACCAACCGGAACACCTCGAGAAGTTTGACTAGGCTTCTTCATAGTCTTCTTTTCACCAGCACCAGTATTCCTCGGACATTCCTCATGGATATGTCCAATAACCTTACAAGACGAGCACCTAGGAAGTTTCCACTTATACTCAACACGGACATTACATGTATAATGGCCCTTCCTAGTAATTTTAGGCATAGCCACGACAATGTTATCTTTCAATTCCACATCAGCTCGAAGCTCAATCATAACTCTAGCATAGCTTGACCTACCCCAATATTGCATGCACATATCAGATGTATAAGAGTCAAGCATTAGAGAAGTACCCAGTTTAGTAGCAATGGCACTCAAGCCATCCTCTCTAAAGGCCGTAACAGGTACACCATAGAGTTTAACCCAAACTGGAACAAAACTAACATCTTCCTTCAATAAGTTTTTATCCGGATGCCATTTTTTTAGGATAAGCTGGTTATTCCGGATAAACCATGGACAATTCTCAAGCATAACATCTAATCCGTCCATGGAGCTAAATTGAAAGGAGAATAATCCGGTAGATGAGCTGAACTTGAGCGAACAAGCCCATATTTACCCCAATTATTCCTAACATAGTTAGAAACAACAAGGTATGCCACCTTCTTCCCCAAGAAAAAACCATAAGCAGTATTAGCAAATCGTTCACTAATAGTACAAATAGAATCCACCGGAACAAACACATCAATCCCATTACCCTCGGGTGTAAACAAAGTACGAACTTTCACTTTCTTCCCACTTGGTTTACTAGTAATATTAGCATACGAAGATATACTAGGGGCATTACCAGCCGTAGTAGTTACTGGCGTAGTTAATGGTGGAAAAGATTTCGGAACTGTATTATCTTCCAAAGAGTTTATCTTTTCCTTCTCCACCATCATGTCAACCACAAATGGTGTTACGCCCTCCTTAACAGCAACAGATGCAACACCAACCGGAGTATCTTCATTCATAGTATCATCTGATCCCGTAGACACACCAATACCTGAAGAGGTATTCATCGAATTCCTATTGAGACTCTTCTCCTTTACACCTCTCCACCCACACTTCCTTTTTGACTGAAAAAACCATGCTCCATTCCACCTCAACTAGTAATCCTACTCTACAAGCAGCATACTCTTCCCAATTGAACCACCAAACTACGATCTTGATACAGTTAAAACCCTAGAATAGGTTTTTGTTAGAGGCAAGCAACGATCGCCGGTTTACCACACGTGACAGAATAGATCCAAATCAAACAGACAAACCCAACAAGAATTTCGAAACCCTAAAAGGATAGGGCAATCGAAAACGAAACGATGTAGGGGTTTGTAGACAGAGAAGACAAGCCCTAAGAACGAGATAATGACCAACAACCCACGAAACCCCAATCCAAAAGATAGATCGATTGAATTAGGGTATGATAGAAGGGATTGGCCGATCGATCTGATGTAGGGGATCTTAGGGATATCGCCAGAGAGAGAGAGAGTCGAGCCTAGGGGTTATTATGACAATTTACAGGTTGGTATTCTAGAAAATGACGTAAATTGGTATTGAATGTATTGTATATTTTTGTACGTTTCAAAAGACCACTTTTGGATCTTGAAAGGAAGTTCTTTGAAATGGGCTGTCAGGCGAAAATTGTGCCATAAAGTTATCTAATTACATGCATTACTCTTATGCGTGTTTTTTATGTCAAAGCTACTATTATTGAATTTTGGAATACAGTTTTTTCTTTGTAACAAATGCAAGCTGAATTGTTCTTCGTTTGTTTAGGCTGTCTTTGGTTACCTTTTTTTGATTCTATAATTTCTTTTCCACTTATGTATTTGATCATCATTGATTTGGAAGTAAAATTGACTCTCTAAGAAGCTTCATTTTAGAGTTTAGGTCGAATAAATCAGATTAACAGACGACATATTGACATTTTTGAATTTTCAAAACCAATTGTAAATGTTAAGTCATTGTTATAATGCTTAGTTAATGGGCTGAACTGACTCATAATTTTGTCACATTAATTTGTTCTTAACAAGCTATTAATCTTCTGGCTAGATAATTATCCACAATGATAAGCTGCAAGTAGTTTTATTAATAAGGCAATGGATCATCAAGTAGCTTTCCTTAATTTGACCATTATGAAGTCTATTTTCTTTTATTAAATATATATAATGAGATGTTGTGAAAGTTTTTGCTTAATCATTCTTAAATCTCAACAATTCCTTGGCATGAAAATATATAAAAATTTAATGTTTTTCTGTCCTTCATGATCTGTATGGAGTCCAGACTTGTGTTGGATTAAGATTAGAAGTCTTTGCTGTCATACCTAGTATTATAGGATAAATATGTACTTATGATATTATCTGTATTATCTATAGACTTAAGTGCAGGCCCAAGACTTGTAAATATACAAGCCTGCATACATAGGAAGCCTGGGCCAAAGGCCAACAGGCGTATTTTAGGCAGTTAAATTAGGTATAGACAGTTAATTACAGTTAATGACAGTTATACAATGAACAGGTATGACTTTTGGTTCAATATGAACCATCACACCTCTTCATTTGTGCCTGTTCACTAACTATAAATAGGAAACATTGTAACTCAGAATAAAATCAATGTACTATGTATTTATATTACCTTTGTGTCGTTTTTACTTTGTGCTATAACCATTTTGACCCATATCAACCCACTGCAAAATCTTGTCCCAAACACCCCTTATATCAGATCATGGAGAAATCAAACTCTTCTTATGGAAAGTGGCAAAAGCCATTGAGATATTCAAATGGCATATTCAATAATGTGGATCGTAAATGACCCATACATATTTCCTCGGGT
>BQNB010127419.1:0-19443 GCA_026074375.1 Tanacetum coccineum
TTACAGCGTGATCCGTCTTGTTTTTCTCTTCGATTTGAGAGGTCACGGGCCTGAAACGAACTTACGGATCAAAAGTTATGGCTGTTTTACTGAAACCCTTTACTTCACACAAAAAAATTCTTAGTAAACCGCTGCCAATGAGTAACTCGCTGTTTGATAACTCGCCGTTTAGCAACTCGCCATTTCGCAACTCGCCGTTTAGCATCTCGCTGTTTAGCAACTCGGTAACTCGCTGTTTTAGCAACTCGCTGTTTTTAGCAACTCGTTGTTTTTATCAACTCGCTGTTTTTAGCAACTCGCTGTTTTTAGCAACTCGCTGTTTTTAGCAACTCGCTGTTTTTAGCAACTCGTTGTTTTGGTCAACTCGCTGTTTTTAGCAACTCGCTGTTTTGGTCAACTCGCTGTTTTGGTCAACAAACCGCCGTTGACTATTTCTTTAAATCGTGGATCTTGTCCCTATGCTTGTCAAACCGCCGGCTAGAGATATAATTATTTAAGCAACTCTCCACCAAGAACACTAGGACGATTTGAGCAAAATCGAGCCAAATAAGCTTTTTATCCACGAAAATAAGCTAGATACTTGTAATCCTAAGTAGGTATTTGATGATTAAACATACAATAACATGTATATCTTTGTGGATCGTCCAAAAAGTAGCAACTCTCCACGAAGAACACTTAAAGAAATTCGAACCTTTTTGCTAGATTTCACTTGTATGAGTAACAATGTATCATCTTTAGCTTATATAACACGAAAAACACCATGATTAACCAGCCAATCAAGCACAAAAATGAATTTTGAGCCGTGGGGTTTTAGAACCAAAATAAGCCACAAAATTTGAGTTTATTAACCACAAGAAGCAACCACGAATCCACACGTAGCTCTGATACCAATTGTAGGATCCCGTAATCACTTCATAACATATATATCATACACGAATCGAACTAGAAAAAAGAAAGAGAGTGAGTTGTTTAGAGAGAGAAAGAGGAGAGAGAATTGAGAGAGAAAAGAGAAAATGAATTATTTTATAAATGAACTAGCTTTTTCTAAACAAAAAAAAAGCTTATATACCCCGTCACGTTAAAGGACGCGCGGGATATTTAACTAGGACTCGGGCTCGGGTTTTGCTTGGGATTAAACCCGAAACATATACAATATTAGATTAACTATCGAGCCCGATTCCTGATATTTCCTATTACAACGTTAACTAATTGATTGACCGAGACTTAAATACATAATGAACGAACTTCATGTTCGACTTAATATTTTGAGGCTAACAACCTTTGTTAGAACCTAGTATTTGGAGTATGGGTAAGTGTTGTTGGGTTTGTCCTTCCATGTTAGGACATGGTATTTAGCTTAGTACCGAATAAAGGGTAAGTTACGTGGGTTTGGTTCTTCCGTAATAGGACCCGGTATTTAGCTTAGTACCGGATAAAGGGTAAGCGACGTTGTGAGGCTTCTCCGTTGATTGAAGGAGTTTGGTGTCTAGTGGTTACGAACTCTCGAGTAGGTGACTCGGGGAGTGAAGTAGGGCAAGGAAGGAGACCTTGTATCCGAACCATTATAAATACTCGTGTCTCATATCCTTTATCTTTATGTCTTGCATATCTCGTTGAATTAATTGTTCATATGTTACTTATCCATAGATCCAATAATATCTCAAACAATTAACTAAGAACTTTTTAAACTAAAATTTTAATTGGTAAAATTATTCAACCCCCCCCCCCTTCTTCTAGTTTTCTACAATTGGTATCAAGAGTAGGTTAGCAAAGACTTTTAAAATATACTGTTTTTTAAAATCTATAAAAATCGATCAAATGAATTTTGAAAACTACAAAGAAGGATCTCTTTCGGATATAGTTATCATTCTAGATCTATTTGCCATATGTCTTTTGTTCCTTAAAGAAGCTTTGTGGATCATAAAAAATGATCACGAATTCTTGATGACATCTCTGAAATTTCGTTTCCTCAAGAAGTTACATCTTAAAAATGTACGTTTTAAATTTTCAAATATATGGTTTGTTATATAAGTATTTTAGTTAAATTGTATAGCCTAATCTCAGTTGGGCTATAATTTAGATTTGGGCCTGTTTGGCCGGTTCCCTTCGGTTCCATTGATAAATGGAACCGACCAGCATTAGTTGAGGGAACCAGGCCAACAGTAAAGTATTTAAAACAATTTTTTTGGGCCAAAATACTTTAAAATAATAATCACTTTGTAAAAATAAAATCTTGAATTAAAACCTATTAATTTCTCAAAAAAAAATAAAATGTACATATTATTCTCAGATCAAAAATATTATGGGCTTGGAACAAAAAGATTGCAGCAATTCATAAAACTACATTGGTTCGAATTATATGCTCATGAGTCCATAAGGATTCAATATCTTGCATAATCGGTCTTAAGCGTTAAAAGGTACGCATTCAATATTTTGTCTTCGTATATGCTTGTCAAATATATGTTATGTGATTATGGATTGTTTTATGGGCCTTGTAATCTATTTGTTTTGGGCTTATCACTAATTGACTATTTGGGATGTATAAGTATTTCTTTTAAAAGAAATATACATATACTCAGTTTAGCACACCTTACTCGCTTCTTCCATTAAATCTTTTCGTCTAAGCACTACTCATCCGGGTCCCATAAACCTAAATTGTCACCATGTTTTTATATAAACTCCTCGCTTCCACTACTACTTCCATCCATTTTAAAAATCAAACCATCCCATTTTCCCTCTCACTCAAACCTACCGATCACCATCATCTATGGAAATTCTCTTGGAAATTTTAAGCCCCGTCATGATCATCATCATCATCTTACTCTTAATGCTCCTCTACCCAATGTTCAAGTTTTCGCATGGAGATTTGTTCTTTGTTTTAACTTTTTACATTACCATTGTATTTCCTAACCTTTGTATTGCGTTAAGCATTGAAATGAAGTACATGTAATGCATTTTCCTTCTCATCGTGATTATCACGTGCTCGTTATTTTTTTTCTTTTTCCTTGCCACCGTCACCCGTTAACTCGCCCGAAAAATAAATTGGTGACAAAATAAACAACACAAATAAAACTTGTTATTTTTTTCTTAACTCCCATAAATACAAAATATTATACTCATACAAATAATAAACAAAAAATTAGTAACAAAATTATTATACCTTTTCGTCTTTTGCCAGTTCCATCAGCTATAAAGGCTGGTTCCCTCCTCAATAAGGAACTGGCGAACTGGCGGAACCGGACATCTGACAGGACAAATACACCAGTCTTCTTTTTCTATCTCTTCACTGTTTCAAATTTTGTCCTCCTAAATACCTATTCTCTTCTTTTTAAAATATAAATTATTATCATCTTTCCCCTTTTTTTCTTTTTCTCCCCTCCAATCATATTTCTTATTAACAATAATTTATTAATTTATTATATTCCATGTTTATATTATAAAATAACTTACGATATCTTAGTTACCTTATTTTAATTTTTTCTTTATAAGTGTTTTTCCTATTTTCTATTTTTTCTTTTCTCCTTTTTATTTCTACTTTTATTTTCCTCTCTTTTTTTTTTTTCCTCAATTTATAAACTTATTTTTTCTTTTTTTTTTGTAATAATCATCCGTTTTTTTCTACTTTTTTTCCTTTTTTTCTTCTATTCCAGGTTTTTTCTTTTTTCTTTTTTTCCTCCTTTTTTTCGTCTTTTTTTTTTGATTTCTTTTTCTACCTTTTTTTTTTTCTTTTTTCTTTTATTTTTCGTTTTTTTCCCTCATTTCTTTTTCTTTTCTTTCCCTTTTTTTTTCATTTTTTTTTTTTTTTCCTCTTTCTTCTTTTCTTTTTTTTTTTTTTCCTTTTTTCACCTTCTCATTTTCTTTTTTGCTTTTATCTTCTTACTATTCCTTCCCTTTTGTTTTCTTTTCTATTTTCTGTTTTTTCTCCCCTGCCACTGTCACCCGTATAACTCGCACCGAAAAATACATTTCGTGACAAAATAAACAACATAAATAAAACTTGTTATTTTTAACTCCCTTAAATACAAAATATTATACTCATACAAATAATAAAACAAAAAAATTAGTAATAAAATTATTATACCTTTTTCGTCCCTTGCCGGTTCCATCAGCTATAAAGGCTGTTTCCAAGCCTCAATAAGAACTGCGAACTGGCGGAAACCGGACATCTGACAGGACCAAATACACCAGCTTCTTTTCTATCTCTTCACGTTCAAATTTTGCCTCCTAAACCCCCCCGCCATTGACGCGCAACCTTCTGTTCTCCAAAACACTTTTCTTTGGAAAAATCATCAATGCACGTCAACCATCCTCATTGTAAGTATTACTTCAATTCACCTCGGTGGGGGAGGGTCACCTCTTTGATTTAAACCTAGATTAGTTTCTTTTCAATTATTAGGGCTTGTTAAATTTAAAATCCTCCACATCGACGAATTTAACGTAATCATCTATCTAAGATATCAGTAGTTAGTAATTGCATCTTATCTTTCGTTAGAAAATCGGTTCATGCATATAAACTCGATATCGAATAATTTTTAAAAAATCAAAAGGGAAATAATACATATGATTTGACATTGTTAATACCCGTAAAAACTAGACATAATTTCAGTAACTTGATTTCCAAAAGGAGTATAAACATGGTTTTTCTAGAACATCATCACACTTGTTTTTTGTGACATAACAAGTTTATTCGACTTATACGATAAAAATGTTAAAAATGGACATATGAACCAGAACCTTTCGTTTAATTTGTCTTGTTGGAATTATTTTCTTTAGGTTCAAAATGCCAAAATCCATTCATGTCAACCACCAAGATACTGCATTCTACATTCCAAAATACCACAAAACCCTGGGCTTTAGCAAGGACAAAATAGCCATCTACAAAAACATTGAACGTCGATTCTTCTATGAAGGTCGTGTCGTTGACCCCTCTTATTGTGATGACCAACCCAATCTTCGTCAAATATTCTCAGCAATCAAATTTGATTGTTTTTTAGATATTAACGAATAAATTTGCCCCGTGTTTATTCTTCAATTCTACAAAAGCGTTCGAATCATTCGAAATTTAGACGGAACAATTTCCATAGCCTTTATCATCAACCATGTTGAGATTTGTCTCTGAATTGAGGAATTCGCTTGAATTCTTCGTGTTCCTTGTAAAGGTGTATGCATGTTCTTATCCGAATGATCCATTGTATCCCTTCCTAATTGCATGATCCAAATCCAATCTATTTTCCCCTCGTTAAAGATCTTAAAGTGGTGCGTGACACCCTTTTCTATGAAAGAACCCCTTGAAAAACCTGCAAAGTCAAAGGCAAACACGTTGTTCTCGATCCCTATCAAATGGTGAACTCTGAAATGAAACTCTACTTCAAAAAATGGGAAGCCATTCTTAGTGAAAATGTCATAAGTCTCTCAGGAAACAAAGATCATCTAAATGCTTGTCTCGTGTACATGCTTTATTGCCTTACCATTCAAAAACCATTCAATATTGCCTACTATATTACCATGAGAATGGGAAGTGTAATCAAAAGCGACTTCATGGTGCTTCCTTATGGAATGCTCCTTACTCGTCTCTATAGGCATGTACGCACCACCCATCCATTTGCTGTCTCGGACAATCATTGCCTTGTGAACCATGTCATGATCCCTCTTACCGAAGGCAAGACTCATCGAATAATGATTAATAAGAAAATACCTCACCCACAAACTCCTTCGGAATCATCTTCATCACCCTCTCCCACTTTAAATCAAGAAGAAAATGATCCCGTCGACAACTATACCCATGATCTGATTGTTTACATTAACCAACTTCTGGCTATTGAAGGAGGAGAATCTCTAGAGTTTAAGCATACTAAATGGATGTTTAAATGCTTTGGTCATTTCCTATCCAACCTCGGGAAGAAGAAGAAGTAAGGGTGAGCTAAAACAATGTGGGTGCCTCTTAAATGATGTGTTTGGATTGAACTATTTGGGACATGTACTTGTATGAATATTTTCATTTCTTGTACTGCTTATGTTTGAATTCTTGTATGTTGTCTTAAGAACAAAAATGTTTATGTTTATGAATGATTATGGTGCCATTTGTGCTTGGTGTTTATTCTACTCATCTAGAATTAGGAGCGTATGGTATAGTCAAAGTTTATAAGATCTAAGCGTTAGGAATTGCCCTTGAGCCATTTGCATCCTCAAGAAATGATATTTGATCACTATCTCAAGTATAAATTAGGCTTAGAAATCATTTGCAACATTTCTAGGATTTTTAAGTTTTGAGGAACCTTGCCTGCAGTGGCCGGTTCTGATGTGTATTTTCTTTTAAAGAAATAATTTAACAAGTTTTAAATTTATAAAAACTCGTTCATCGATGTCTACACGCACTAACGGGCAGAGAACCCGGTCGTGTGTAATGTAGGATTGGTAAATCCGAGGTCGTCCTAAGAGCTAAGTTTATATTAGTTCTAATTTGAAATGTCACAGGTTTGAAAATGGTTTTGAATAATTTTGAGAATTAAGACATAAAGTAAATGAGAAAATTAAATTGAGAAGAAGACTATAGGGAAAAAAGCATGCTAACCTAGTTACGTCATTACTACTGTATATGACATGTTTCCTAGTGCAAAGTCTAAGCATCGTTTTATTAGTGTTCTAATATTGACATATCCGAATTGACGTTCAAGGTCTGTCCTATACTTCCATGGATCCCAGTTGCTCGAAAGTCTCGATGTTAAGGTATCCTGGTTGTAGCTATTAAGTATCAACCATCCAAAAGACTTTTCTATAACCTAAATAGATTATTAACCCTCTCTAAAAGAGTTCATGCGCTTCTTTAAGTATTTAGGGTGATTAAGGCGGTGATCGGATCAATTCCTACACTAAGATAGATTCCAACTTATCCTAGTACCTTTGTAACCCTAAGTTCCGCGATTTGCCTAATAAAAGGACTAACGGATCAAAACTACCTTTCAATATTGCCAAAACGCATATGACAAGCTATAAGGATATATAATAAAACGATAAACAGGAAACATTAATCAATACATTAGTAATTACATAACTAGGCCAGCACTAGAAGTGCTTGGCCACTCATAGTAACAGAACAGTAAGAAATAATGGAGGGATTCATGGATTGAAAGCTCATAATTCTTACAAGATTTGTTTATGAATGATTAAATACAAAAGTAAGTAAAGTAATTTCTCCTTTGGACTTCAGATGGATTTCTTTGACCTTTGAAGCTTGGTTCTCCCCTTGATGTTGTGGTAGAAGGGTTGATGATGAATATGCAGAATGAGGGCTCTATTTATATTTTTCAAACTTGTTATGGCGTAACCTTTGTGTGTGGTTATGCCGTAATCATGTTGGTGTGGGCTTCCTTATCGTAAGAAAAATTGATGTTACGACATAACTTTAATGTCCTTGTTACGTCGTAAAGCTGACTCGGATGACTTATCATTCCATAATGAGATGTGTTACGGCGTAAACTTTGCAAGCGATTACGCCATAACCTTGGTGATGACCATTCTTTCCTTAATTATGTTACGACGTAACCTTTGTGGGGTGGTTACGTCGTAAAACGTCTTAAAATCCATATTTTCTCGTTTTTGTGTCCAAATCTCGTGTTTCTTGCAAAAATGCTTGATTTCTTCATGGAAACAATAAATAAGTGATTAAGTACCATTTTCGGGCATTTATGAGATAATTACAAGCATTTTGATAGGGAATTTGATACCAAAAAGTATTAAATATTTGATGTTATTAAATATCCCCCCACTTGACTTCTACTTGCCCTCAAGTAGACATGTTAGAATAATTTATAAAGAGATTTCCCCAATTTAACTTGGAGAAATGAATTCATAATTTACTTATGCTAGAAAACATCAAAGCCGAACATCTCACGAAAAAGAGGATAAAAAATCACTCAACTCTCAAACTAGTCTAAGTGTTTCATTTTTTGGGTGATCGCTCAATAGCACTGTCATAGCATGTATTCTATCATAAGCTTGGAAAGTACACAAATCTCCACCAACTTGAGTTAGGGTCTAAATGGCTTTCAAAGGCAACATGGGTAACACATATTGGTTTAAAGTGGATGAATCATCCTGCAATCTTCACCAAAAGTGTTACACCAACAAGGGCGACAAATCATATATACACATCCATGACGATGGAATAGACATACATGATTGCATTCAATTCCCCCATTCGAGTAAAACCAAGGGTTATGATAGAGAATGATATAGGGTATGGATCTTTTAATCCTTCACTAAAAGCGTTACACCAACAAGGGAAACAAATCATATATACACATCTATAACGATGTAATAGACATATATGATTGCATTCAATTCCCATCTTCAAGTAAAACCAAAGATTAGGGATTAGGCATTGGAACACATTTCATTGGTGTTAAATAAAGACACAAAACAAATAGTCAAATATAATCTAAGGTAGTCATAACCGATTACTGTCCATCCATAGTCCAAGTGTCCAAGCGCAAAAACCTGATCATATCTCAATAATGGGCTAGCATCGGATGTAACAATGACATCGTGCGGAACATACTAGCCCTATCTTCAAAATCAACAGATGGCTTATAGTTGCACTATCTTCATCACTTGTTTATTCATAGACTTTTTTTTCATAATACTCCTATCATAAATACATAATACATCCCCCCACTTGAGATGAACAATATCGAAAGTGATAATAATGGGGGGTCTTTAATGATTATAATGATATGTCTTTAATGAAAGTGCCAAAATCTTTGAACCTATTTCCCAGAACCATGGACTTAAGTAGCCAGAAATTTCAACTCAAAGAAAAATATAGACAACAGGGTTGGCTAAGCCGGAATGGTGTAACGAAACATAAATAATAAGGGTTAAAACACGGATTGGCTCAACAGGGTGATCTAGAGGTATCTTGCACAAATAATGAGTGCAACAAAGGGTTTTATCACGGGAGGTCAACAAGTCAGTGTAACAAGTCGATAAACACACACAATTTTTACACATATGGGCTATTTGGGTGAATTCCTAAAATGTTGGCTTCTTGAACCATCTATTTCTGCTAATCAATTAGGTCTCGAAATCATGTACAAGCCAAGTTCTAAAGTCTACAATACTACCGGCACACTCATATTTTTGGTGGATTTTTGTAATATGGATGAAAATGGAATCATCAGGCTTAACCTCACCAATAGAAATAAAGGGTAAATGTGCATTCAGCAAAGATTTAATCTAGTTCAGTAAGAAAAACATATCAAAAATTTTAAAATTGGCACCATTTTTCAAAGAAAACTAGAAAATCAAAGGCAAATATAGGTCATAGTGGTAATTTTGTAGGGTGCAAACTCAATCCCACATCGGTAGAATAAGTAAACTAAAGATGGGTTTCACACTTATAAATACCCCTATTATTGTAATTGTAAGCTTGGATCTGGGTGTGTGTGTATTGTACCCTGTGCAGTATAGCACGAGGCATGCAGTTTGGCACGGTGCGTGCAGTTTAGCATGATCGTGCAGTTTGGCACGAGCCTAAGTAGTTTAGCTCAGAGCTTAATAATATCTCTTTGGTTTGATCTTGTGGACTGCCACGACTATCATAGTCGTGGATACCACGATATATCTTGTGTCGATTATATTCCGCATTTATCTTTCGTAAGCCTTCTTTGTATTCTTTGTTTGTTCGAGCGGTGTGTGCAAGAGCTATATACCGTTGATGACATCAAATAAAGTCTATTTTATAGCATCATTTACCCCATGTAATTAACCCATTTTGTATCATTATTGCAAAGAATTGTTACTTAATCGTTTGTATTTAAGAATTGCAGTAATTATGGAGTACTTGGTGAAGATTAACTAAAAGGCACGCATTCTGGAGCTTAAACGAAGATATTTGAAGATTACTGTTCTGACAACCAATGCGCAGTATCCATCAAGGAAGATATGGCGTATATGTGTCTGCACTCACCAAAGACCACAAAGGAAACAAGATCCAATACGCCATATCCAGAAGAAGTCAATACGCCGTATTCAAGCTATATGGAAATAAAATATTCTAGAAGATATCAAATGTGGTCCCTACTCCAAAGAAACCCCCAATATGTCGTATCCAAGACTTTGGATACGTCGTATCATATTCTAGACCCTATAAATAGAAAACTCAAAAACGAGTCTTAAGTGTGCTAAATCATATTCTCGATACCTAAACCATAAAAGTCGATTTTCATAGGAGAAAAAGAGTAGAAGAGGTCGACAACGTGATTAATTCCATAGGAGACAACGTGTAATTTCTTATACTTTCGTAATCGTTCAGTTTTTGGTGTCATTCATTAACTCGGTTAGTTTACCTTGGCTAAATAATTACTTTTGTGTTGATTATGACGTTTGAAGGCTAATACCTTAGGGTATTAGCCATTTTTATGAAGATCTTAATGTTTGGTTTGTTTATCTTGATTTCTTAATTTATCGTTGATTGCTTGTTTATGTTTATCAATATACTTGTTTACGTGCTTAAGTATGCGACCCATCATTCAACTGGATCTAGTGATACGGACCAAGTAATCTAGATGCCGGGATAGCTCTCCATATAGTGATTTATACATCTAGACCAATAGGATCACAATTAACGACCTATCTTTGCCCTTAGATTGTGAGCTTAGTTGAGCCATAAGGTGACCTTGGTATCAACGAGTACATTCTCGATTAATTGGTAAAGACTTGGTTAGTGGACTACTAGTGTATGAATTGCCATTAAGCAGTAAGTGGGTAAAGTCTCCATGAGCTAGGGTTTAACAAGATCACCATTGCTTTAATCTCTAAGATAGATTATAATCAGCAAATAAGGATGCTTTATGCGGATGCGTTTAATTGTGACAGAATTCTACGTGTCTAGGTCTTAGGAAGAAGTAACGCCTAAGTCTTAAGAATGATATGCCGCTTCGAGATAAGTAATCATTGCACTAAATAAACAAACCAACGTTATGATTGGATTAATAATGGTTAATACAGTTTTCTTATATTTGGCTAGACCGCTCTTTTATCTTCTGTTAATTTGCTTGCGTGTGTTTTAGTGTCTTGAATTGGTTTTAGTCACCACCAAACTCGTGCCAATCTCTCAGGCTGAAAACCCCCCTTATCTATTAAATCTAGGATTAACATAGGTTTAGCATAGATTAGACTAACTTAGATTAGAAAAACCAAAGTATTAATAAATTAAAAGTGTTCATCGCTCTTAGCGATCGACACCCTACTTACTACAAAACTCCCACCGACTGGGTACACTGCCTGTTAAAGTGTTGTTTTTGGTTAAGTCGGCAAAATATAAATTTAAAACTTGAATCATATTTTACAACCACACAACGACACATCAAGTTTTTAGCGCCGTTACCGGGGAGTGAGAATTAATCTTAGTTATTATTTGATATATTAGTTTTTAGCATTAGCATTAGATTAGATCTAACCCTTAGGATTAGTGTAGTATAGAATAAGTTTATATTCCTGTTTGTTTGCTAATTGTGTTTATACGGCGTATTTAGTTTACTGAATACGACATATAAGTTATTTGACATTTTTTTGCCCTAGTAAGTTTATTACAGGATGGACGACCCGAACATTACTATGGAAGAATACATCAGGCTCGAAGAAGAAAAAGCTCAAAAACGTGGGAAAGTGTTTAACTGGGAAACTGCTAAGTATGGTAAGATCTGGTATGATGTGACGTTCACGACCTCAGATCCATTGAAAACGAATTCCTAGCTATAGTCTTTAATGATAATTTGGCATCAAATGAAACACTCTCTTGTGAACCCACGGTAAGTTCTCTTAACGATAATGAAATTGACTTTAGAATATCGTTTGACGAATCCAACGATGAAGATTACACGGTATTTTTTGACAAAAACTCATTTTCTTATAAAATAATTTATACCAATGATTTGAAAATGGATTTGGAAAATGATAATGAAAAAGTCAGTATGCCTTTGTTTCCATCACCCGAGCCTACGGTCGGTTATATTGATGATTTAGACTTTTTTAAAGATTTTGAGAATGAATTTCCAGCCATTGTTTACAATGATGTTGTAACGTCTAAATCAGATTTCTCAACTGAACCCACTTTCTGCCCTCAACATATCGATGAATTTGATTTGAAAGATGAAACATCATTGTCTGAATATGATAAAGTGGAACAAAACATTTTGTACTTTAATGATCTATTCCTTTTCAACATAGTTTATCCCGATGATCTAAAGTCGGATGAAGACAATAATGATAATGAAATCGATATGATACAATCTTTGGGGGGTAATGAAAATACACATGGGTCAAATAAACTTCTTGAAGGAAGCCACGATAAAATCAATAAAGTTTTCATTATGAGAAGTTTTGTCATGGAATTAATTGTAAATATCGTGGCTTGGAATCATCTTGTCAACAGAATGCTATTCAATCTTATTAAGAATTTTTATCTGCCGTTTGGCATTCCGTTCGACCGTAAACGGTATTATAAGGATGGTGATTGTGCAAGAATGTTGCGGAGGCCAAGGTACGTTTTCTTTACTTTGTTAAATTTAGGGAAAATTGGTCTCCAAGAACAGATACAGCATATTAGGGTAAAACCATTATGACGTATCCACTATTTTTAACTGAAGTTGACTAAGTCAACAAAATTCGCCAATACGGCGTATTACTCAAACACTAATATGGCGTATCAAGTCTGGGTATAAAATCCTAACTGATACGCCGGATTGAGCTTTTTACACACACTCTTTACTCACACAAAAGTTTTACCGCGATTGAAATCTTGGATATCAATTTCTCTTGTTATCATTCTCATCTCTATTACAGTTTTAAGGTACTAAGATCCTCCCTTTTTCCTTTGTTTTATTTTTCGAATTGATTTAGAATTAGGGTTAGGGTTAGGATTTTGATTTATTATTTTGAGAACTTGTACCTTATTTACCTAAGCTTATTTAGGATCCCTTTTTCCCCTGTAGTGAGTGAGCATAAGAGATTTAAGAATTAGGAAATGGGTCAAAATGGGTAGAAAGGGACACCTTTTTTATTTTTTAAACTGCAGAGCAATACGGCGTATCCACTCAAATGGATACGGCGTATTGACTCAATTTTACCCAATTTCTAAAACCCCAATACGACGTATTCAGTAAAACGAATATGACGTATTGATCTGATAAAGATCTTGCGTTTTGATTCCCATACGCCGTATTGATTTCTATCTATACGGCGTATTGACTTGACTGATATTTATACGGCGTATCCATTTACGAATACGCCGTATCCACCCTCAGAACAGAATATTTAAAAATTTATAAATTTTGCACTATTCTCGTTTATTTTGCAGATATGGCACCTCTACCACCTTGTGATCAGAGACACTTATGGCTTCGTTATCAGGTGGTGGGATACACCGAGGAGATGGTGCATGATTTTGAGCAGAGGCTCGAGACGATATTCGGTAGGCAGGTTAACCGAGTACATATACTAGATTTTGAGGGATTGACCCCGGACATGAGGCAGGATTTGGCCGAGAGACTAAGGATGGTATATACTAGGGATGATAGGCAGGAGGTATTTGTGAGTCATGCTTGGAGGAGATTGTTTGGGATCTGAGCACCTTTAGTTTAGGAGTTTATACTAGAGTTCTTCGGCACTTGTAGGATCGGGGATGAGATGGGGTTAGATGTGACTGGTACTCTATGTTTTCAGTTGGGAGGTGCTAGGCGTAGTATGACTTGAAGACAGTTTATTCTAGCTCTAGGATTACATACAACCGAGGAGATGGCAAAGGACGGATTCAAAGCATACTGGTTAGGGAGTGAGAGAGTGATCCCCGATAAGGGGGATCTTAGTGATTACTGGGTTGAGATTTCTTCTGGCAGGGACTTTTTGAGAGGTGCTCCTTCTTATACTTACATTAGAGATCTGGTTCGGAGGCTGTGCCACAGGTTGATCTCATACAGCATTTCTGGGAGGGGGCAGGCACCTGAAAAGGTGACTGCCATTGACCTACTCTATCTATGTAGCATGGAACGAGGGGCAGCTAATGTCCCGTATCTATTAGCACAGTACTTGTTCAGGCATGCTGAGGGGAGGAAGAGCGGTGCCAGGTTATTTGGAGAACATTTTATTGGGCGTCTTGCTCATCACTTTGGTCTGGTGAGTAATGATAGGTTGAGAGGATTATCAGTTGTAGCCCGTGAGTTACCATTGATTGACATGGGTGAGCTTGTTAAGCTCAACATCTATAAAGATATAGGAGATGACTAGGCTTGGGTAGCTCCAGGACTAGAGAGGCAGCAGGTTGTTGCGGCTGGTGCCCTTGAGGCCGCTGAGGATGCTCTCACAGTCAATAAGGGTGCTCAGGCTGATCCAGCACCCATTCAGGCACCTCAGCCGCCACCACAACCTCCAGCTAAGGGTAGGACTATGCCCCAGAGATTGGGGAGACTTGAGGAGGAGATTCAGGGACTATGTAGGGATGTCGAGAGTTTGCGTGGACTTGTGGAGATATCGATGACTGACCAGGATAGAGTCTCCATATGGATGATTAGCTGTATGACGTAGCTCATGGAGGCTAGCGGGCAGACTTATCAAGCGTTTGATGGGACTTTTAGAGGTAGCTCCCCAGCTATTTTTGAGAGATGCACCAGACAGAGGACTGATGGTGCCAGCATTTCCACAGCCCTACAGCAGCCAGACCTATGATCTCTATCCTTTATTTTTTGTTTTTATCTGTACATTTATTATTCATGTCATGATGTATCTAACTTTAAACAGGTTCCTATATTTCTGTACATATATTATGGTATGATGTTTTGACTTGTTTATGCATGATAGAATCAAGCCTGGTAGTAAGTTCAGCACCATAGTTCGTGAATATGATACGGAACCAAGCACGCTATCCAAATCAAGAGCAGAATTAAGAAGAAAGAGAGTGATTACAAGAGTGTGGAAGCTAAAGAGAAAGTCTAACTTAAAGACTTCGTTGTAAACAAAAGTGCTTCCCAAGAGACAACCTGGATTGTTATTTATTTTTATCGAGTCTGTCTTCCCAGACATCAATACGGCATATCTGCTCCACACCATACGGCGTATTGAATGTCTAGACATTATCAGTCCTTTATTTTTATGCACTTTAAACATTATTGTCAGTTCTATCAATATGGCGTATTCATGCACATGATATGGCTTATTCAACAGACTAACCCGTATTTTGATACTTTTTATAGGTTTCTCGATACGGTATATTCTAGTTTATAGATACGGCGTATTGGTTTCCTGTACAGTTTATTTAGTTTAGTTTAAATTAACCGTAGATACATGAGATAGGATTTTGCATGTTTTTCCTATATTTTACACGGGACCTCGCTGAAAGCAAAGAAATTGACAATGTTGGTGGAGAATCTATGATCTGGAAATTTTGAAGTGTTGGAGTCTTGAAACTTTAAGACGGTTGTTCAACACGTTCTTGCTCATAAACTCAACTTGGAGAATCTACCGAGCAAAATATCAGGGGAGTTTCTCAATCGAATTCTTTTAAATTCCCGTTTTTAATGTTTTATCTATACAACGAGGATGTTGTATAATTCAAGTGGGGGGATTGTTGGGATTAAAAGTCTTCTTGATATTGTTTGAATTACTGCTGCTCATGTTTGTGTTAATGCTGCTCAACTGGAGTTAGTACTGCTCAGATACTTCAAAGAAAATATGCTAAGTGTTTACTACTGCTAGTTTACAGTTAGTACTGCTAGTGAATATTAGTGCTGCTGATGAACTTCAAAAAAAATATGCTAAGTAGTTACTACTGTTAGTACAAAGTTAAGACTGCTCAGCTAAAGTTAATGCTGCTAGTGAAAATATGCTTGAGGTTACTAGTGCTAGTGAATATCAAGTTAATGCTGCTAGTTAGTACTGCTTATATGATATGTATTAGTTGTTTATAGAAAAGATTTTAGATACTTAAGAAAGTATTGTAAGCCGACTAGGACTCCTTGGTGTATAAAAGGAGGTCCTAGGGCATAGAGTTTGATGTACCAAACCAAAACCAAATATACAACTAGACGTATAATTCATAGCTTCAAGGTATTTGTAACCCTAATACTTTGAGAGTATTCGTATTATTATCATTAATAATATTGGAGCTTATTTGTTGAATTGTATGTTCATTGAATTACTGTTTCATTAATAATTCTTCTTAATATTAAAGATTAGATTCTGCATAATCTTTAATACATTCAAACACAGTTTCTTCTATAGTTGTGTTAGATTTATCTAATATAACTAAACCTTAAAACAAGCTTAAGAAATTCGATCTATTGAAGTGGGATCAACAAGTGGTATCAAAGCTTGTTAAGAAGCTTTGAAAGAGAAGAACCTGTTTTTATACACAAGATCTTTTTTTAAAGATATAGATCAAGATTCTGCACACATGGTGGCTGCATCCAAAGTTCCCAAGCTCAAACCTGGTGAGTATGAGATCTGGAGGATGAGGATTGAACAATATATCCAGATGATAGACTATGCACTGTGGGAAGTCATAAAGAATGGTGCAACCTTGCCAAAAACAACAATTATGGAAGGTGTTGTGATAGTGATGCCTATTACAACTGCTGAAGAAAAGGCTCAGAGAATATTAGAGGTGAAAGCTAGAAGTACTTTAATGATAGGCATTCCTAATGAACATCAGTTAAAGTTTAACTCAATACAGGATGCTAAGAAGTTGCTGGAATCTGTTGAAAAGAGATTTGGTAGGAATGCAGCTACAAGAAAGACTGAAAGGAATCTCTTAAAGCAGCAATATGAAAACTTCACTGCTCCAAGCTCAGAGATGCTTGATCAAACTTTTGATAGGCTTTAAAAGCTTGTGATTCAGTTGGAGCTTTTGGATGGAAAGCTTTCACAAGAAGATGTTAATCAAAAGTTATTAAAAAGTTTGTTACCTGAGTGAAACACACATGCTGTTATATGGAGGAATAAAGTTGATTTTGATACAATAAGCATGGGTGATCTCTACTACAACCTCAAGGTGTATAAACCAGAAGTTAAAATGATGTCTAGCTCAAGTTCAAGCACACATAACATGGCTTTTGTGTCCTCTTCAAATAACAACACTAACAGCACTAATGGAGCAGTTAATACTGCTCAAGCAGTTAATACTGCTCATGGAGTTTCAACTGCTAGCACTTAAGTAAATGCTGCTAACTCTACAAATATTGATAACTTGAGTGATTATGTTATTTGTGCATTCTTTGCTAGTCAACCAAATAGTTCTTAACTTATACATGAGGACTTGCAACAAATCCATCTAGATGATATGGAAGAGATGGATTTGATATGGCAAATGGCCATGTTGACTATGAGGGCAAGAAGGTTTTTGAAGAATATAGGAATGAAGCTTACTGTTAATGGCAATGAGACTATTGGTTTTGATAAGTCTAAAGTGGAGTGCTACAACTGCCATAAGAGGGGACATTTTACTAGGGAGTGCGGAGCTCCAAGAAATCAAGACAACAAGAACAAGGAAAGCTCAAGAAGGAGTGTGCATGTGGAAACATCTACTTCCACAGCTTTGGTGTCATGTGATAGTCTTGGTGGATATAACTGAGTGATCAGGCAGAGGAAGGGCCTAATTATGCACTCAAATGTCAAAATTAAAGTCAAAGTCAGCAAAAGTCAAAATCAAAGTCAACACCGAAAAGTCAAAGTCAAAGACAAAGCCAAAAACAAAGAAATCTTAAATGGACCAACCCGCACCCATTTAATGGGCTGGGTCAGCCCATTAAGACATCATTTATAAAACTTATAAGTTTTATGGTCCAAAAACCCTTAAAAGTCCAAAACCCATAAACCGGCCCAAACATAAGCCCGTTAGCCTACAACTATAAAACCATTAACCCCCTTACACCGTTAGTCCTAAAGGACTAACATTCTTAGTCCAAAAGGACTAACGGTGCAAACATATAAGAAAAACAGGGCTAACGCCCGTTAACTTTCATTTCACCCCTAAAAACCTTTTCCCGCCAAACTCCCCACATTATTCATCATCTCTTTCCCTCGACCACTGCACCCCTAGACAAAAACATCCCTCTCCCACCTCAACCCCACTTCATAAAACAACAATTTCACCTTGGCAATCCTAAACAACACCATTCGTCAAGGAATGAAGACAAAGAATGGATGGCTATGATTGATGGACTTGGTGAGCACTCAAAATAAAGGGCTTTGATGAGCTTCTGACTTCACATACACAACTAGCACACCTACTATTTCATTCACATAACTAGCACATTGAAGACCCAAGACTTTGAATTTTCTTATATAAATAGGGCACTTTGTAAGCCTTTGGGCATATCTAGTTTAGTAGTTTTTCAGCTTATTGTATTAATAGTTTAGCTTATTTTCAAAGTCTTGTAACTTCTTTTATGAATTAATGAAATTTCAAGTTTTAGCTTAAAATCCGTTTTCCTTAAATTTATGTTTAAAAGTTATCAAAAGTGTTTTATAAGATCTCATAAGCTCATTTGTACTTGTTATAAGCTGTTTACTCAAGTTTTATGAACTTTTACATAGTTCATAGTGTTTGAGTTACTATTTTATCAAATTCATCAAAGCATCTATCAAACTCACTTGGAGCATGGTGTATAATGGATGGCCATAGGTTAGTGCTTATGTGGATAAGCTATAGGTTGTTTATAAGCTGATTTGAGTGCTTGAATCATTCACAAAAGCTCTGGACCTTTATAAGTTCTCAAAAGTCATTTTTAGCTTAAAAAGTTGAATTTGCTTATTTCTAGCTTATTGTGCTTATTGCTTGTTTGTATCTGCTTATTATAGCTTATTATAGATGTTTAGTACTTAAAATACTTAGGTTGTAGTTTAAAATTTATTGTTTTAAGTTTTTCTTAAAATCTGTCTTAAATAGCTTATAAAGTAGCATAGTTGTCAATCTTGTTATTCTGGCTTATTTAGTTGTTAAAAGATGTTCATTAGGTTTGTATTAAGCTATAAATTATCTTGTCTTTGAGGTTTTAGTGCTAAATCTTAAGTTATCAAGCTCAAAATGCAAAAATCATGTTTAAAGGGGTGTTTGGGTTAGTAGCCAAAGTGGGTCAAAAATAGTTCAAAACTGTTTTGGGTTACTTTGCAAACTTTAACAAGCTTCAAATAAGCCTTTTTAATTAGTGGTTAAAAGTTTTTAAAGTTTAAGGTTTTGTGTACATGTTCTTTAAATATGTGGAATTGGGATTTGTTCAAACTGTTTTCACTTGATCTTTACTCAAAAGTTGTCTTAAGGTCTTGTTTAGTGTTCTTTTAGAGTCTAAAATACAGTAGAAATTGGTTGTTATATGTTTGCATTTGTCCAATTTGGTTTAGTCATAAATCTGTCAAGTTTTCAAGTTCATAACTTTCTTTTTCAAAGTCCTTTTT
>BQNB010127420.1:0-11055 GCA_026074375.1 Tanacetum coccineum
AGAAGGGTACAAGTGACAAGCCAATTTATGGATACTTGTGTTATGTGTAAGGTACTTTGGTCCTAGGTAGGGTTGAGAAGTAAACTAGTGAATTAGGAAAGTATTAAGTGTGTATGCATGTATAACCGGCCTTATATGATTAATAAGTGATAAAGTGAGTTAAATTTTATATATTGGGTATAATAATGGGTATTTGTTTGAGTATAGATAGGTATAGGTACTTCCGGGTATGCCTAAATGTATTTTATTGCGAAACGTAAACGTTTTACGTAACCGATAAAAATAAAATAGGAAAAGTTGATAATTATTCTCATAATAATTATATAACACTTGCTTGATGTAAACTTTAACTTGTTTGGTGCCCGTTTACGTTGAATGTTGATTTTTAGTTTACGCGATTTAACTTTACGATAAAAATTAAAAGCGAACGCGTAAAACACTAAAAATAAATAATGGAATAATTAAAGTCGGGAAATGACCTGAAAATGAGAAATGTTACAGTCTTTACCCGTTAGAAGAGCCTTGTCCTCAAGGCTTAAGTCGTGACACTTGACGCAAGTACGGGTTTAGTGAAGAGATGTGGATACTTCTTTTGGAATTGGTCTTCACGTTTCCATGTGAACTCAGGACCTCTCCTCGAGTTCCATCTAACCTTGACAATTGGGATATGGCTTTGCTTCAACCGTTTAACTTCTCGATCCATGATCTCTATGGGTTCCTCCACAAAATAGAGCTTGTCATCAATATGAAGTCCTTCTAATGGGACGGCTAATGGTTCATCGAAATAACATTTCTTCAAGTTGGATACATGAAATGTATTGTGAACCCTGCTCAACTCTTGAGGAAGCTCAAGCTTGTAAGAAACGGCTCTAACTTTAGCCAACACCTTGAAAGGTCCAAGATATCTAAAGTTTAACTTCCACTGTTTGCCAAAACGTACGACCACTTTCCAAGGTGAAACCTTAAGCATAACTCTATCTCCAACATAAAATTCCACCGGCTTATGCTTTAAATCGGTGTAACTCTTTTGTCGATCACGAGCGGCTTGAATCCTTTGTTTGATCTGGATGATCTTCTCGGTTGTCTCTTGAACTATTTCTGGACCGATGAGTTAAACTTCTCCAACCTCGGCCCAACAAACAGGTGAACGACACTTTCGACCGTAAAGTGCTTCAAATGGTGCAGCCTTGATGCTAGCGTGATAACTATTGTTATATGAAAACTTAACTAATGGCAAATGTTTAACCCAACCCTTTCCAAAGTCGATCACACAAGCACGCAACATATCCTCAAGAGTTTGAATAGTCCTCTCGCTTTGTCTGTCAGTCTCTGGATGATATGCAGTACTCATAGCCAATGTGGTACCCAAAGCCTTCTGAAGTGACCTCCAGAAATTTAATGTGAATCTACCGTCATGATCAAAAATGATTGAGACGGGTATTCCGTGCCTCGTGACTACCTCCTTTAGGTACATTCTCGCTAATTTCTCCATGGGATCAGTTTTCCTCATTGGTAAGAAGAGTGCAGACTTAGTAAGTCGGTCTACAATCACCCAGATGGTGTCATAACCTTGTGACGACTTAGGAAGCTTTGACAAAATCCATAGTGATATTATCCACTTCCATTGAGGTATCTCAGGTTGCACCAACAAACCTGATGGCCTTTGGTGTTCAGCCTTGACCTTAGCACAAGTCAAACATTTGTGAACATAGGTGGCGATGTCGGCCTTCATATTGGGCCACCAATATAGCTTCCACACGTCCTGATACATCTTGTCGGAACCCGGATGGATAGAGTATTTTGACTTGTGGGACTCGTGCATGATCACAGTCCTTAAATCACCATAACATGGTAACCAACTCCTGCCATTTAAGCATAGAGTTCTGTCAGCACGGGGTTCCAACTTTTCCTTCGGTATTTCCTTCCTGGTCATACCTCCTACGTCTTCCTTTTTGAAGTTCTCTAGTTTCTGTGGTTCTATTTTGTTACAACCATGACTTGAGCAGGTTAGTCAAACCGTTAGTGTTGACGTATGTATCTGTTGCAATGTATGGGTTATGTGTTTATTCGTGTTTATATGTGTTTATGTAGGTTATGTAAGATTTGATAATCAATCCATTGAGCGTGATCGTCTCATTGGGATTGGATTGGTGTTAGATTTTGTGAAGTTCATTTTTTATCAAGAATGTGTTGTAAACTCTTGTAATCTGTGAACACCGTACACTTGGTTCCATACAAATAGTGTCTCCAAAATTTTTAAAGCAAAAAAAAAAAGACACTATCGATCCAAGATCCAATCATGATCGTATAATTTTTCATCATTAATTTCAATTGGCTGACGCATAAAGAAATTACTTTCTCCTATGCAATTAATAACAACACCCAATCCTTTATGCAAGCATCGCAATAAACCTACAAAATCCATCTCTTTCTTCAGGAAGAGCCAAATTAGGCGACTGCACAACTCTACTTTATTTACTAGAAGGCGGCTTCCTTCTTGTCACCCCAATCAAACTTAACTCCTTTCTGAGTAAGCTTGGTCATTGACTTGGTGATCTTCGAAAATCCTTCAATGGATCTTCGGTAATACCCAGCAAGACCTAAAAATTGACGAATCTCCGTTGGTATCTTAGGAGATGCCCAATCTTTTATGGATTCGATCTTGGCGGGATCCACGTGAATGCCTTGACTATCAATCACGTGGCCGAGAAATTGTACCTTGGGAATCCAAAATTCACATTTAGAGAATTTAGCATACAACTCCTCTTTCTTAAGCAATTCTAGAATTGCCTTAAGATGTTCTTCGTGTTCCTTCTTGTTCTTTGAATAGATAAGGATATCGTTAATAAAGACAATCACGAACTTATCCAAATATGGCTTGCACTTCATGATATCCATAAATACCGCCGGTGTGTTCATCAAACCAAATGGCATAACTTGGAACTTGTAATGACCATATCGAGTTCTGAATACCGTCTTCGGAATATCTTCTTCACGTACTCGAAGCTAGTGATAACCTGTTCGGAAGTCTATCTTAGAATAAATGCTAGATCCTTGTAGTAGATCAAATAAAATCGATCGATCATTGGGAGTGGGTAACGAATCATTCACTGTTAGGCATGTTCAGATTTCTCAGTAGCGATGCACATTCAAAATGATCCATCCTTCTTCTTGACAAACAAGACCGGAGCTCCCCAAGGTGAGGAACTGGGCCTTATAAAGCCTTTGTCAGATAGTTCTTGTAGTTGCTCCGACAACTCTTTCATCTCGGACGGAGCTAATCGATAAGGTGCTCGTGCTACAGGTGCAACACCAGGTATCAAATTGATCTGAAATTCCACTTTCCCGAGTCAGAGGAAGACCAAAAAGTCTTCGAGAAATACTTTAGGAAAATATCGAATGATTGGCACATCCCAAGTCACTTCTCCTCTGACATGTCTTAGTCTCCATTTGTAGTAACATGTGCAAAAAAGACATGAAACATCCTATTAGCAAGTACTTCTGCCTTTAGTGCACAAGATCAAGTTCAATACAGTCCTCGTTTCCCCAGTCGCTTCGTCACACGACAATCAATGTTTCATTCCCAGGGAATACGAACATTTTCTTGGCATAAACAAAGACAACATGTACTTTGCCAACCAATACTACCAACATTAATGACGTTAAAACTACCAAGTTCTACGGGCATTAAGTCGATGTTGAAGGGATGATTTAATAAGTTTAATGTACAACCCCGAATGATAGTGTTTATCCCAATTATTTTCCCGTCAGCTAGTTCAACATCGTAATAATAGTCTAATGTAGTTGGTTTGATATCAATTAAGGAGCTAAATGCAGTAGACACAAAACTCTTATCGGCACATGTATCAAATAGGACAGAAGCATAGCGGTTTTTTAGAAGGAACGTACATGTGATGACGTTGGAGTTCGGGTTTGTCCCTGCATTGCCCACCACATATATTTTTGCTGGAGCATTGCCATTTCCACCTTGATTACCACGGTTTTTATTTTTCAGCTTTGGGCATTCCCTCTTAAAATACCCTTGAGCACCACATTCATAGCAACTGTTACCCCTCTGATTAGCCCCAGTGGTTCTATGATTGTTACCAGTGTTAGCATTGCTAGAACTCCTGCAATCACTGGCTAGGTGGCCACCTTGTTCCACTTGTGACACTTTGGTGCACATGGACCATTATGATGGTAGTTGCACTTGGAACATTTCGGCAGAGATCCACCATACTCCCTTTTCTCACTAAGCCCAGTAGTGTAGGCTCTACCAGTGTTTTGCCTCTTGTTTTGTTGTTGTTGGTTCTGATTGTTCCTTGAAGTGTCCTCAAACTTCCTTTTATTCTCAGCCTGACGTTCAACATAAGTGCGGATCTTCTTATCCATCAGCTCAGTTGCAAACTCAATTGCATCCTGCATTGTCTTCGACTTAGACGCCATTACACTCCTATGTATCATGTCGGGAAGACCATCAACATACTTTTCAATCTTATCAGAAAATTCAGGAAACATCCTCCCACGCAACAAAGCCAACTCCTGAAAGCGTTGGGTATAACTTTCCAAGTCAGTACCCTTCACCTTCAACTCCCAAATCTCCATCTCCAATTTCTTAATCTCATTTCGAGGATAGTACTTAGCAATCATCATTTTCATAAGTGTGTTCCAAGGCACGCCATAAGCGGCATCATGACCAACTGGCTTGACATTGGATTTCAACCATGTTAAGGCAACACCATGAAGGGTGCAAGTCGCAAACTTAACTTGGTTCTCAATTGCACAGTTACTGATATTGAAGACAATCTCTATTCTTTTAAACCATTGAGTTAGACCAACAACTCCTTCAGTACCCTTGAAGTTCATGGGTTGACATTTGAGAAAGTCAGTGTAAGTGCACTCACGAGTAGGGTGCACAGGTCTTGCAATACCACTTCTAGAACCTTGGCTTTCATCACCATTGAGGTTATTGTTTCTTTAAATTTCATGCTCATCCAAAGCATCATCCACGCCTCAGGATATCAATGCCCTGATAGCAGCATCAGTCATTGGGGGTGGTGGCAGTAGCAGTAGCGGGGGTGGTTCTAGTTTGGAGGCATTTTCTTCAAATTACAAGAAAATATAATACACGTTAGATTTCATACAATCATAACCGCGACATGACATATACACAACAAATAAAGTGGGATCACAACACAAGAGAGGTATATAGTAAACTTTGAAATCACATTGACATGACATAATACATCCATTTCATATATAATCTGAAAAACATACATGACCGGTTCGGTTACAAAATGATCACTACCATTAGGTTACAAGATGAAAATAAAACCTAGAGCCCTACTAGCCGCGAGTTACCCGTAATACTTAGTAGGCTATACAAAATAGCTAATCACATGGTACAATCTAAGAAGAACTGTCAGCATCCTTTGGTGCAACATCTCTAGTGTGCTAAAACTCTCTGAAGCGGTCATGCTCGTTCTGAATGTGTTGAGTCATCCTATCACTGTCCTCGATCATTTGTCTCTGTAGTACAACAATCTAAGTCTGTAACGCTCTCACCTGAGTTAGTTCCTCTAGAAGTTATGTCTGTCGTCTGCGATCTACTGCTTGCAATTCTTCATTCTTAGTCTGGAGTGCTGAGACCGTAGTCCGTAATGTCATAACCTCAGAACGTGCCCTATGGCTGGCATCCATAGACTGTGCCAATGCCTCTCGGGCAACCCTAGCCTCTCTCTCAACAAGTAAAGCAGTGTTGGCATGGTAGCTCCTATCTCTGCGTAGCACATTGAGTTGACCAGTCATCAAAGATTGATCATTTTGTGCATCATCAAGCCTCACATAAATCTCATATGTATCCTGCCTGATAGTAGTAACAAAATCTGTCACCCTCTAACTCAACTCTACCAAAGTAGTCGGTGGTATCTCCTCTGCAGCCTCAGTGGGGTCCACCCAAACGTCAGTAATCCCGTAACCTACCTCTCTACTTAGGTCACGTCTAATCTCGGCATCCAGAGGGCCAACAAAACCATAATTTTCTCTAAAGCCACTAGTAGACCTAGCAGGAGGAGCAGAAGAACTCTCCTTGACCTCAAATCTAGGACCCGGAGCATGCACAACCTGTTCTGAGGCGGCAACATGGCCTTGGGAACATCCGCTCTATGGTCACTAGATGGTAAAGGTAAAGGTAATGATGATGTAGGTAATGGTATGGGTAAGATTGGCGGTGTCCTTGATGGTGGTGTCCTTGATCGAGGTACTAGGATATAGGTGGATGGTGCGGCAGCTCTCATCAGAACCATGGATGCTCTAGTGCGTGTAAGTATGATATGTGGTGATAATGGTAGTGGTGAGGATAAAGGTAATGGTGGTGGTGATGCAGTCCTTAACCGGATCCCGGCTGCCCTATAGCCCAAAGGTGCCTCAGTGTAAGTAGGGCTAGTAGTAGGTGGTAATGGTATAAGAAATGGTGGTGAGGGTATCTGAGGAAGTGGTGATGATAATAGAGTGAGTGGAGATGGTGGCAGAGTAGGTATGACAAGAAGTCTGTCAACCTCTACCTCAGACAGAAATGGTATAGGTGTCTGAGCTCGGATAGACATCCTAGCAGTGGTACGATATACATGTGGTGGTGGTGGTGTCACTGCAGACTCGTCAGTCTCGAATGGCTCTGTCTCCTCAGCGAAGGGGATAAGGCCCACAATTGGAGAAGCAGCAGTAGTAGAGTCGGTCGGAGCTAGGTGCTCCTCCTCCTCCTCATCCTCATCCTCATTAGAGGCCTCCTCATCATCCTCATCGTCAACATCATCCCCTGATGAGTCATCATCATCATCATCATCTCCTCCGTCAGCTGGATAGTCCATGGGACCATCCTTTGACTTATCCTCTGGTTCCTCCTTCTGATCTGAATCAACAATGTAGTCCGAAGATAAGGCTATGGGTGAATCAGTAGCAGCATAAGGCTGATCCTCAACGGGAACCTCTTCATTAGATGGGGCCAAGTACTTGGGGTACTCTGGTCCCAGTACGTAATCCGGCAAGAGCGGTGCATGCTCTGGCTCCTCTAGGCTAGGCACGTAATCCGGTGATGGTGGGTCTACCAAATGCATGGGGAGTCCATCGTATCTGTATATAACGACTCCTAGAGAACCTACGTCAGATGGCTCCTCGTAATCACTCGAGATGGATGTATAAGTAACCCCAGATGATGCTTCGTTTGATGACATGACTGTATCTGTAACAAAAAAAGTAACTTATATAAGTATCAATATAAGACCCTTATAGTAATACACATAGTATATTATAACATGTATATCAATCATGACAACATCTAGTATGACCAACTAATGCAACAACTAGTGAGTGTATGTCCCATGAAAACCTCTTTGTATGATGCAATGTTTGAAAACGGTTATAGTCTAAGTAAAAACATTTGACATGGTTCTCTATAACATTGGCTCTAGATACTAATTTGTAACACCCCTAAATCGGGTCACATCAGAATAATGTGTCTAGGAGCGTTACTTCATAGATCAATAGCACAAGATATGAGAACGACCTCTATATGAGTCGTTTGAAAACTGCTATATTAGAATAACTAAAATTGTTTGTTACAAAAGCACAACAGCTTAACATGTTCACTTGTAAATGTAAAGGTTTTAAAACATAACAAAATCCCCAAAATGTAATGCTTCTAAATCTTTATGCAATGACATCCAAAATAACGACCACCAATGTATCCTTGTCTCGTACCTTATTGACCTGAGAAAAACATGCTTTATGATGCGTATTTTCTTTTAAAATATATTTTTGATCAAGTTTTAAATTTATAAAACTCGATCTACCTAACGACGCACTAACGGGCAGAGAACCCGATCGTGGGTAGTATAGAATGGTAAATCCGAGGACGTCCCAAGAGCTAAGGTGCAATTAGTTTTTATTTGAAATGTCACATTTTGAAAATAGTTTTTAGAATTGATTTGAAATACATAAATAACAATAAAATAAATAACGAAAAGTAAAAGGATAGGAGATATTAAGAGAGAAAATGTGCTAACCTAGTTACTTCATTACTATTGTTATGAAGACATTTCCCTATGCAATGTCAAACTATAGTTTCATTACTGGTTTCTAAGGTCGATAGACTTGAATGTGCATATGCAGTCTATCCTATACTCCATGCGATTCTGAATCAGTCCTGAATCATCTGGGAGGTAGGTTATCCAGGTTGCAGTGATTAATCCCAAGTATTCCCAAAACATATCTAATAACCTATTAAGATTATTAACCCCCTCTGAAATAGTTCCTGTGCTTTTTAAGTATCGAGTGATAAGTGCGGTGACCGGTCAGTTCTTACACCAAGTAAAGAGTTAGTGACCCTCCCTAGTACCCATTAGATCCTATCATGATAAGGTAATCTATTAATGGGGCAAGCTAGGTCCAAACCACCCGTACTACCAAAACCGAGGGTTACATGATAGTCAAGAAATATCTAATGAAACCATAATTTAACAGGAAACAATCATAACAAAAGTAAATTCATAACTAGGCCAGCACTTTAAGTGCTTAGCCGCTCATGGTAACGGAAACACAGTAAGACATAGAAGAAATCATATATTGAAAACTCATAACTCTTACAGGATTCGTATTTTGAATGATTAAATACAAAAAGTAAGTAAAGTGTGATCTCCCTTGGACTCTAGGTGGAATTCTTCGAAGGTTGGAAGCCTTTGTGGCCTCTCTAATTGGCTGTGGAGGAAGTGATGTCGAAATAGATTGAATGAGGCCTCTATTTATAGATAGCGTACCTGTTACGGCATAACCAATAAAAGGTGTTACGCCGTAACCAACTTACACGACATTGCATAATTAAGCAGTTGTTACGACGTAACCAGATATGGTGTTACGCCGTAACCTTCATATAACTTCCATATGTACGTGATCTTCATTTAATATTTGTGAATCTTCATGGTTATGGCATAACTGGATAAGGTGTTACGCCATAACTATTACTTTGACGATATTTCCTTCCAAATATAGGGTTACGGCGTAACTAGATATAGTGTTAGGCCGTAAAGTCTTCTTTAATCTTCGTAATTGCTTAATTTATGTTACGGCGTAACCATATTTGGTGTAACACCATAACATTCTTCAGAATTTACACTTTAAGTCCCTTTTCCCTTGTTTCTTGTCACTTTCCTGCATTTCACCTGAAAACTACAAAATAATAGAAAATATCTCGTTTTCGAGTTTTAGTGAAACATTTGCAGGTATTTTTGGGGGGTATTTTGCCACCAAAAAGTATTAAATATTTGATGTTATTAAATATCCCCCGACTTAACTTCTGCTTGCCCTCAAGTAGAACCTGTTAAAACATTTCATAAAAAGATTTCTCGAAAATAACTTCAAGAAATGAATTTATAAAACTCTTATGCTAGAAAACATCAAAGCCGAACACCTCACGAAAAGGGGATAAAAAGTCACTCAACTCTCCACTAGTCTAAGTGTTTCATTTTCGGGGTGATCGTTCAATTGCACAGTCATAGCATGGATTCTATCATAAGCTTGGAAAGTATACAAATCTGCACCAGTTAGAATTAGGGTTTAAATAACTCTCAAAGGCAACAAGGGTATTATGGTTTAAAGGGTGATAAAGGGTTAGGATACTCATTTAACGGTTGATAATGTAAAAACACAAAACAAATAGTCTAAAGTAATCTAAGGTTGTCATAACTAGCTACTGTTCATCCATGGGTCCAAGAGTCAAAGTTTAAAAATCTGATCTTCAATAATGGGCTACTAGCTCCCTTCTTTATAAGTATCGGTATAACTTGGTGTAATAATGGGCTACTAACTCCATTTTACAAAGATGTTTTGGTGCAATTATGGGCTACTAGCTCCATTTTTATTTTTATTTTATTTTGCACCATCTTTACATATTTAGCACATGGGTGGCCTTTTGTTGCACCTTCTTTTCTTCATGGTAAATATTCAAATGCTACAGGGGTTTATATATTTAATTATTACCCCTGCAACATTCGATATTACACGTACGTCCCCCCACTTGAGATAAATAATGTCAAAAGTGGTGGTAGAAGGGGGTCTTAATAGATCATAATTGATTGGTCTTCCACGAAAGTATATAATTCTCGTTCCCATTCCCCTGAACCATAGACTTAAGTAGCTAGAGATTTCAACACAAAGAGAATAAAGACTATAGGGTAGGCTAAGGTGAAATGGTGTAACGAAACATTTAGAGTAGGTGAAAACATAGATTGGCTCAACATGGGTGATTTGGGGGTATCTCGCACTAATAATGAGTGCAACAGAAGGGTTTATCACAGGAGGTCGACAAGTCAGTGTAACAAGTCGATAAATGCACACATATAGGCTATTTGGGTGATTTCCTAAGTGTTGCCATCTTGAACTATGTATTCCTGCTAATCAATTAGGTCTTAAAATAATGTACAGGCCAAGTTCTAAAGTCTACAATACTACCGACACACCGATGTGCTGTCGTTGTATGGTATATTTAGTATGATTCAAGTTTTAAATTTATATTTTGCCGACTCAACCAAAAACAACACTTTAACGGGCAGTGTACCCGATCGGTAGTAGTTTTGTGGTAAGTAGGGTGTCGAACACTTGAAGCGAGATTAAATCTATCAATTTATTTAATATTTTGGTTATCTAATCTATGTTAATTCTATTCTATTCTAATCCTATGTTAAACCTATGCCAGTCTAAATCCTAATTCTAACAGGAAAAAGGAGGTTTTCAGCCTGAGAGACTGGCACGGTTTGGTTGGTGACTACAATCAATTCAAGACACTGTTACACACGCAAGCTAATTAACAAAAGATGAAAGAGTGGTCGAACCTTATATAAGAAAATTATATTAACCATTATTAATCCGATTAGAACGTTGGTTTATTTATTTAGTGCAAAGATTTCTTCTCTCGAGGTGACATATTATTCTTAAGACTTAGGCGTTACATCATCCTAAGACCTAGACACATTAATTCTGTCACAATTAAAGCATCCACATAAAGCA
>BQNB010127421.1:0-19442 GCA_026074375.1 Tanacetum coccineum
GGCCCATAACCCACAGGTTTCGTAAATCAAAGTATTTCATCCACCCAGGTTCTATCAGGATCTGAAGAAATTCTATTGGATGTCATCAAGAGGTTTAGTCTTGAAAATAAGTAGACGTGTGAAAGAAGGTAATTATAATTATAGTGTACAACATACTTATAAATGCATCACACATGTGGACTTGTAACCTTGATTAACCTAACATAAAAATCTAATTCATGCCCAGTACCTACATCTATTCACTATAACTTTCAATTAAATTTCAGGACGAGATTTCTATAAGCGGTGGAGACTATAACAACCAAAGAATTTTCATCAACCTATTTTACTATGATCACAATTGTACAGGGAAATTTTTCGCTTTATTACATTACTTGCATTGTCAATATCTCATTAAGCAAGGTAACTTGCATAACTAAAGTAGACAAGCTCACGCAACCTATCTATGGCCATCCTGTCTTTATATATGTTAAGCAAACATCACAATATGTCAAGTCAATATCATCATATCCTTATTACAAAGTATATTATTTCTATAATGTACCATTCGCAACGTTATATCAAAACGGGCTTTAAACCGTTATCGTATACCTCTAAACCCTAACTCCATGAAGATTTAATATCTAAAGTGAATGTACAAGCTACTAAACTCAATATACAATGTGTAAACCCTAATTATTCTATTCATAAACTTTCATACACATTTTTACGCCTAAAACCCTAACTCAAAACTCAGAAACCTTAAACCGAGCTAAATACTACACTATGACTCGTTTCTTCGTTTTTATCCATTGTAAACCTAAACCAATACTTAAATAAGTTGTAATAACATAAATTACAACATTCTCAATCACTTTTCATCATCATTTCACCATATTAACACCAATGTACAAGAAATAAAACTAGAAAACCCTAATTGTGCCCTAATTGTGATTTTGACCCGTTTACTCATTTTCTACCCATTTTAACCTAAACCACCTCTAAAATTTTGTTTATAATCCTTAATATAAGCCTAAGGATCAGTAACCGATCATTCCTAATCAAATGTACATGAATTACAAGCTAGAAAACTTAACCCGAACCCTTATGAACCCTAAATGAACCCGAAATACAAACCCTTGCAAAATGACCCATTTTAAATATTTTTCTTGCAACCAAGCACCTCCATGACTAATCTAATTAATTCCTAAGCAGCTTACAAGAACCTCTCTTCAAAATATCTTCCATTTATATTGTTTAAAATGCACTTGATCTTCTTGTTTCTTCTAGTGCATAGCCGCGGCAAAGAAAGGGGTAAACACCTCACCAAAGCTAGTTTCTAGCTTATACACCACATCTAATAGCCTCTACACATCATATACTAGCCCATACATGTGTCAAGATCAGATCCTAAGGCTTCCTTAACCTCCTCACCTTCAAATGACTATAAATAGAAGCCATAACTCTTCATTTTTCTTCATCCCCCACTTCCTCCTCTATAACCCTTACATAGAAGCAATCCTTTGCTTTAATATATCCTAAGTGATCTTAAGAAGGCTCAAGTATAGAAAGGAAGAAAAAGAAACCAAGAAACAAAGCCCGGGAGTTGTTATTCCAGGCGTACGAAGCTAAAAGTCCCGATTCCGACCCGTTTCTAAGCTATAAGCTCAAGACCAGGTTCTCTAAGCTTATATTCTGTATTCATACCTTTATAATGTTCATATGATCATTCTAAAATCATAATATAAAGCTTTGAACTCAAAAATCTATGTGTTATACCTTTTTAATCCAAAACCGTACACCTAAAACCCTAATTTCATGTTTTTACTTAATCTATAAGCGAAACTTGTAAACTATTGTTATAATCTATCCCAATAAGCTTAACTAACATTAAAATAAGTGCTTTTATAAGTCATGAAATAATTTGATCTTAAAACCCGCACGTTTTCATTTTAAAACCCTAATATGACCCGTTTTACTTCCTAGCTTAACGAATCGTTAATTTAAACTTGCGTTGTGTTAAATCTTCATATTTTAGTTTATTATAACTTATAAATGTCTATTGAAATGTTAAAATAAGCTTGCATGGCAATTTGGACATGTTTTGTAATTATAATCCATGCAAGGGGTATATATCGTAATTTTCAGAAACTTATAACTAAAAGGACTAAAAGTGTCATTTTATCAAAGTTATAACTACAAGGGTCTATTATGTCACTTTTTAAAGTACAAGGTTTACTTGGTATATCTTTTAAACTTGAGGGACCAAAGTCGTAAAAGTGCAAACTCCAAGGGTATATTCTGCCACTTTTCAAACTCAAGGGTCTAAAATGTAACATTTTGAAAAAGTATAAAAACACATTCAAAACATTACAAGACATAACTTTAATTAACGCTTGACGTGCTTAACATTTCCAGATATTGAATAAAATGCTTAAAACTGCTTATGTTATAACTATTATATCATTCATCATTGATGTGCTTTCAAAAATCATGTCCCGGATCCATATCATACCACAATACTAGGGAGCTTCATATTAAGGAGTTTCATCTTGGTATTACGTTCTGACTGAGTTGTTGGGTTTACGATTTAAAGTGCCCTAGCTCCTCAAACGTTTACTGAATGACTTCTGAATTATGATGGCCTGAACGGTGTTATGATAATTTTAATATCAAAACCGACATCAATGTAAAATCTTACATATTCAATCAAACTAAGATTTGACATAAATTACAACATTCTCAATCACTTTCCATCATCATTTCACCATATTAACAACAATGTACAAGAAATAAAACTAGAAAACCCTAATTGTGCCCTAATTGTGATTTTGACCCGTTTACTCATTTTCTACCCATTTTAACCTAAACCACCTCTCAACTTTTGATTATAATCCTTAATATAAGCCTTAGGATCAGTAACCTATCATTCCTAATCAAATGTACATGAATTACAAGCTAGAAAACTCAACCCGAACCCTTATGAACCCTAAATGAACCCGAAATACAAACCCTTGCAAAATGACCCATTTTAACTATTTTTCTTGCAACCAAGCACCTCCATGACTAAGCTACTTCATTCCTAAGCAGCTTACAAGCACCTCTCTTCAAAATATCTTCCATTTATATTGTTTAAAATGCACTTGATCTTCTTGTTTCTTCTAGTGCATAGCCGCGGCAAAGAAAGGGGTAAACACCTCACCAAAGCTAGTTTCTAGCTTATACACCACATCTACTAGCCTCTACACATCATATACTAGCCCATACATGTGTCAAGATCAGATCCTAAGGCTTCCTTAACCTCCTCACCTTCAAATGACTATAAATAGAAGCCATAACTCTTCATTTTTCTTCATCCCCTACTTCCTCCTCTATAACCCTTACATAGAAGCAATACTTTGCTCTAATAGATCCTAATGATCATAGAAGGCTCAAGTATAGAAAGGAACGAAAGAAACCAAGAAAACGAAGCCCGGAGTCCGTTTATTCTAGGCGTACGAGCCCAAGTCTTGTTCCGGACCGTTGCCTAAGCCAATAAGCTCAAGACCAGGTTCTCTAAGCTTATTATCTGCTTTTATAACGTTATAATGTTCATATGATCTTGCTAAAATCATAATATAAAGCTTTGAACTCAAAAAACCTATGTGTTTATACCTTATTTTGATCTAAAACCGGTACACCCGAAAACCCTAATTTTCCATGTTTTTATTAATTAAACTATGAGCTAAGCTTGTAAACTATTGTTATAATCTTATCCCAATAAGCTTAACTAACATTAAAATAAGTGCTTTGATAAGTCATGAAAGAATTTAATCTTAAAACCCACTTGTTTTCATTTTAAAACCCTAATATGACCCGTTTTACTTCCTAGCTTAACGAATCGTTAAATTAAACTTGCGTTTATGTGAATTCTTCATATTTAATTTATATAATTTATAAATGTGCGTATTGATAATGTTAAAAAAAGTCTTGCATGGCAATTTGGACATGTTTTGTAAATTATAATCCATGCAAGGTAATATATCGTTATTTTCAGAAACTTATAACTACCAGGACTAAAATTGCATTTATCAAAGTTATAACTACAAGGGTCTATTATGTCACTTTTTAAAGTACAAGGTTTACTTGGTATATCTTTTAAACTTGAGGACCAAAAGCGTAAAGTGCAAACTCCAAGGGTATATTCTGCCACTTTTCAAAACATAAGGGTCTAAATGTAACATTTTGAAAAAGTCATAAAAACTACAATCACAACATTACCAGACATAACTTAATTAAACGCTTGACGTGCTTTAACATTTCCCAGATATTGAATAAAATCTTAAAAACTAGCTTATGTGTTATAATATTATATCATTCATCATCAATGTGCTTTTAAAAATCATGTCCCAGATTCATATCATACCACAATACTAGGGAGCTTCATATTAAGGAGTTTCATCTTGGTATTACGTTCTGACTGAGTTGTTGGGTTTACGATTTAAAGTGCCCTAGCTCCTCAAACGTTTACTAAATGACTTCTGAATTATGATGGCCCGAACGGTGTTATGATAATTTTAATATCAAAACCGACATCAATGTAAAATCTTACATATTCAATCAAACTAAGACTTGACATATATTACCCCAGGTTGCCCGTGACGAAGCCGTTACTATTCATTTCATATACATTGCTATCAATTTCCCTATAACTGTTCAGGTGAGTTCATAGCCTCGCATTTTAATATTTCAAATGTTTTATAAACCCGCGAGGGGGATACATGCTATAAACATGAATGCAATTATTTCTGTATGCTATTTCCATTACAATTAGCCTAACTTTGCCTATAAGTCCCCATATCATGAAACAGTAATAACTCTCCATAGTAAGCGGTGAATGGATTGATAGATCTATTTGGGCTGACCCCCTAGTGTAACCCAGTTACGTGTAACCAATTGCACATCATTAGAAATCACGCGGGTATTTTGGCAAAGGTACCCGCAGGGGCTATAACGTATCACCATACCCTAAGGCTTCGGATTCATGAGCTAATGGCAATAATAAATATGTTTTCAATACTGGGTGTATATCAACGTAACCCAAATATCGCATTTGCATTCAAATTATAACTTAAACCTATGAATTTCACTCAACCTTTATGTTGACTTTTTAGCAATTTTTATACTCAGGTAACTAATGGCCACGGAGGTTGATGAGGACATGAAGTGGAAAAACCGTATCATTCACACTTGTAAATAACAGATGGTTTTGGGACCTCTCTTTTGTAAAAAGCTCTGATTGAAAATAAATAGAATTATAACTTATTTTCATAAACGACTACATTTTGCTTCGTTTTCCTATGATTATGAATGTTGTCCTTTGAAGTAATAACCCCAATTAGCTTCCATTGCTATATGTAAAAATGGAGGTGTTTTACAGATTTGTATCAAGAGCCACCGTTATAGAGAACCAAGGAATAAAACCTTAACTAAACTACTTTTCTTTTTTCTATCCAAGAAAGTCCTACGTGCCGCTATATCTCTCGGAAATGGGATGTAAAAGTTACAATAACAATTATATTACAAATAAATAACTTGAGTTATTTACTCTGGGTTTTGTTAACAGAACGATGTCTTTCCCCCGACCATCCTAACTGCCAATTGTGGAGGATTCCTTTCTCCAATTTTCCAAACTATGTCCCCCGGCCTTCACCGATTATGTCCACGCCTCTCCCGGGAAAACTTACTACTAGTGCTTTCCACATTATTGAAGTCCCGCTAGCTTCACCGACCCTTTCGTTATTTCCCAATGATCCTTACATGAAGGTTTTACAAGCTTTCTATACTGAAAAATCACCAATCCCGCCTCCAATTATCATACCTCCTAAAACTCAAGAATTTTTCCTTCCAGAAGGACTTCTTTCACCAACAAAATCACCTTCTTCTACCCCGTTCCAACCTCAAACTTTTGAGATTGGCGAAAGCTCTCAAAAGTCAACTATCGAGCGTCATGAAGAGCAAATCCTGGATATCTTAAATAGCCTAGATGCAATCCCCATCGAACATATCGAGCATATTGAAAATGGAATCGAAGGCCTCAAAAAAGGAACTGTAATTATTCAACGAGATTTTGATGCTCTGGAAGCCGAACTTCAGCAAGCTTATACTTAGATTTCCAAACACCAGAGAAAGCAAATAGGATCCAACCATAAGATTTCCTTAGCTCGCTACAGAATCGCTGAATTAGCAGAAGTTATCAATGACATGGAAACTCGTCACCAAGCAGACATAGAAAATCTCATGAACTCCATCATCGAACTCCAGAACCGCATGGAATGATCATCCAGTTTCTAGTTTAAATTTCAGTTTTTAGCTTTAACCTAGCCACGGGATGTGTGGTATAAATAAAAACACTTGTCAAATCTTGACTATGTATAGTACTAAGGCAAGTTGTTCTTAAATACAAAGGCAATCCCGTTATCTACCTTGTTGTTTCTTACCACTTTATTCATCTCATCATTATTCATCATTCATTCATCATTCATCCATCATACATTCATCATCATACCATAACCTTTAGATATCACCATTGTTAAAAATGCTTAAATGAAGCATTATTCTTTAAGCATTTCAAAAATAAGCATTTCTCTTTAATCATTTTAAAGAAGAACAAGCATTATACTTGTGATATCATTCTTATTACGTGTTATCTTTTGTTGGTAGAATGCCTCCAAAAAGAGCATCAACAACGGAAGCACCAGCTATGACTCAAGATGCCATTAGAAAGTTAGTAGCTGATAGTGTCACCTCGGCTCTAGAAGCTCAAGCTGCGACAATGGCAAGTGCTAGTAATCCCAACAAGGAAACACCGTCCTACATAGAACTCCTACATTGAAAACGGAACTACAAGAAGTTTCATTATCTTGCAACCTTTCACTTTCAATGGTACGGAAGAGGTAGTAGGTCTTATCGCTGGTTTGTGAATGAACCGAATCAGGTGTTCTCACCGATAGCAGATTGTGGCCGAAGAAACAAATTAACTTTTGCTACTAGGTACTTTTAAACTGACGATGCCTTGTCTGGTGGAATGCCTATGCCTCATCCTATGTATAATAATGCAGCCAATCAAATCACCTGGACTGAGTTAATATGGCTTCTGACGAACAAGTATTGTCTCTCTCGGACCGAGATCAGGAAAGCTAGAATAAGAACTTTACAATCTAATATGTAAAGGGAAATGAACTTAAAACCTTATTGTTAGAAGATTCCAAGAATTTCAACGGTTTTGTAATGTCCAAACATGGTGCTAAAATAACTAAAACTCTTAGGAAGCTTGTTAATCGGAGGTCTACCTACGAAGCATTGAAGGAAATTGTTAGCCAGGCCTCAAAACCTCAACTTTAGAGAACCGCTCACCATAGCCCAAAGGCTAAGATCAATGTAACTAAGTCATGCTCAATTGCAAGTATCGATTTGACAACAAAAGAACGTTGAACGATAAATAGACTTACAACAACAGCTCCCTCTATGCAACAACAACTACCGCAACTCCAATAATCGTTACAATAATCATCGACAACAAAACCGAAGGCAAGAAACTGGTAGAGCCTATGCTGTTACTTCATCAGAAAATGGTAGGTATGCCGGAGATCTCCCTCTGTGTAAAAGGTGCAATTACCATCACACCGGACCTTGTACTGGTAGGTGTAATAATTGTAACAGATGGGTGCCCATCTAAGCAAGAACTGCCGAAGCAAGAAGCCAGCCACCGGAAGTAATCAACTCCCAGTGACAGTTATATGTCATGCCTGTGGAGAAAAAGGGCATTATACAAATCAGTGCCGCAAGACCAACATTAATGCCCAAGGAAGAGCCTACATGCTGAGAGATAAGAATGCCCAACAAGACCCAAACGTCGTTACGGGTATGTTTCTCCTAAATCAGCATTTAGTTTTAGGGTATTATTAGATTCCTGAGCTGGATAGAATTTTTATTTCTTGATCGCTTTCCTTCTATGCTAAATATTCCGTCTATTACAATAGATATCCCTTTTATAATATCGTAAGAGTGCTGAACGGAAAACTTTTTATTTGTTTTTGTTTTTTTTTTTTTTTAGAAGCCACAATCACAAATCATTAAATGCAGCACTCTAACTTGGCTAAATCAACCTTTTGAAATCGATCACATGCCAATTTAAACGCTGTAGTTTCGTCGTAGTCATTGGTATGGACCATGGTATCCAATAATCGTTTTGCCAAAATTCTCTGTGACAAGAAAGTTGTTCACATTACTATCGACGGTGAAACTCAATCAATTCGAGTGTCGAGAAAGTAAAACTCGACTAAATCTCATATCCTGTATAAAAACCAAAAAGTATATATCCCGAGGTTGTCAAGTTTTTATGATCCAAGTTGTGGAGAAGAAAGCAGACGAGAAAAGACTCGAAGACATTCCCGTGGTCAAAGAATTCCCAGATGTCTTTCCTGAAGATCTACCTGGTATCCCTCCCGTTCGCCAAGTAGAATTCCAAATTGACTTAATCCCCGGAGCAACACCTATAGCTCGAACACCTTATAAAAATATATCTAGCATCCTTCAGAAATGCAGGAGTTATCTAACCAACTTCAAGAATTAACCGACCGAGGTTTTATTCGACCAAGTACATCGCCTTGGGGAGCTCCTGTCTTATTTGTTAAAAAAAAAGACGGATCTTTCAGAATGTGTATCGATTACCGAGAGTTGAATAAACTTTACAAAAGAATCGTTCGCCATTTCCCAGGATCGATGTACTTAGTTCGATCAACTTCAAGGTTCAAAGCGTTTACTCAAAAATCGACTAAGATCAGGTTATCACGAACTATTTAAGGGAAAGAGATAATCCTAAGACTGCATTCAAACGAGATAATCGGACACTAAGAATATTCAAGTCATGCCATTTGGGTTTAACAAATGCACCTGCTTATGCATGATCCATGAATCATGGTATGTATAAACCATATTCTGGATAAATATGTATAGTGTATATAAGGATGATATTCTATCTATTCACGCAACGAAGAAGACCATGCAAGTCATTGTCAGAACTATCTTGGAATAACTCAAAGAAGAGAAATTGAATGCAAAGTTCTCTAAAGTGATTTCTGTATTCATATCGTGCATTTCTTGTCATCTCCTCGATAGTCAGAGGCCATCAGGTTTGACCCTGCCCAAAATCGAAGCTGTTAAGAATGGACGTGTCCCCACTATCACCCACAGAAGAATGTCAATTCTTAGGTAACTCCACTTCTAATATCAGAAGATTTTCGAAGGTGTCTTTTCAAAGATTTGCAAAGCCTTTGACTAAATTAACCCATAAAAACAAGAGTTATATCTGGGCGAAAGACACAAGAATCCTTTCAACTCCTTAAACAAAAACTCTGAGAAGCCCCAATCTTAGCATAACAGGAAGGAAACGAATAAATTTTGGAGTCGTTTACTGTGAATGCCTCTCTTCAAAGGATAGGAGCTTTAACTAATGCAGCGAGAAAAAGTCATTGCGAATTGCATCTCTGAAAACTCAAACCTCATGAAGAAAATTATACTACTCATGATCTCGAATTAGGAGCACGAAGATATTCGCTCTAAAATCTAGAGACACTATCTATACGGCACAAAGTGTACAAGATATATCACTGAGCACAAAAAGCCTATCAACATATTCTTTGTCAAAAAGAAATGTATATGAGGCAACTCCGATGGTTAGAACTACTCGGAAGATTATGATTGTGAGATTGTTCTATCATCTCGGAAAGGCAAATTTGTGGAAGAACCTTAAGTCGAAAGAAACAATCAAACCCTCCCGTGTCAGAGCATTAATCTTAACCGTATCATCCTAAAAATTACCATCTCAAATCCTTGAAGCTCAAAATGAAGCCCTCAAAGAAGAAAATGTCAAAAACGAGAACCTACGAGTAAGGACAAATCATTATGAAATTTACATCCTGATGGAAGCTCACTGTTCAAAAACCGAAGCTGTTACCACTTTTTGGCGGTTTTGAGAGACTTAATCATGCATGAGTCCCCATAAATCCAAATATTCTATTCACCCGAGGTTCTGATAAGATGTACCATGATATAAAGAAACTCTATTGGTGGCCTAACATGAAGGCAATCATCGCAGAATATGTTAGCAAGTGTTTGACATGTTCTAACGTAAAGCATAATAGCGTCAAATAGCCATCTGGTTTTATTGTACAACTAGAACTTCCTAATTGGAAATGGGAAAGAAAAATCGAATGGATTTCGTCACAAAGCTACTCCAAAAACCTCACTGAGGGACATGATCCATCTGGTCATTGTCGATCGTGGGGGGCTTACTAAATCATACTTTCCATCCCAAACGAGCGATTGATAGTATGGAAACTCTACACGAGATAAACATCAAAGAAATTAGTCATCTCGACATGCGAGCAATCATCTAACATCTCGATCGTGACAAGTCATTACACATCCCATTCTGGCAGTTATTAAAAAATGCATTAGTAACATTAGACATGAGTTACATCCATACCACCCTGAAATCTAGATGGACAAAGGGTGAAAGAACCATCCAATAACACACGAAAGACATGCAACGACTGTGGTCATAGATTTCTGATAAATGTATGGATTAACATTTACCCATAGTAGAAATTTTCTACAATAACAGTTATCATGCCAGTATCAAGGCAGCACCGTTTGAAGCACTTTATGGACAAAAAAAAAAAAAAAAAAAAGGTGTTGAAGATCACCTGTTTGTAGGGCTGAAGTGTGGATATTCACACTACAGGACCAGACATAATTCAACAAACCGACTGAAAATATCGTACAAATTTGTCAACAAACTGCAAGCTGCAAGAGAGAATCGACAAAGAAGTTACGCCAATGATAAACGAAAGCCTTTAGAATTTCAAGTTGCGCGATCGGATGTTATGTTAAAGTTATCCCCTCGCAATGAGGTACTTTCTCGATTCAGAAAAACAAGGAAAGCTAATCCATGTAAACATTGGACATTCAAAATTCCATGAACGAAATGACTGAGAAGCGCGAACAAACTAGAGCTTCCCTGAAGAGCTTATTAGTATCCCCATATTACTTTCCAACTACATTCAAAATCTAAAGAAAGTGTTTTATCCGACAGAGATCTCTCGTTATCCCAATAAAAGAACTTCAACTCGATGACAAACTCAACTTTTGTAAAGAACCAGATAGAATGTTATGGACCGTGATATCAGCAACTCAAGCGAAAGTCTATTCCTATAGTCAAATACGATGGAACTCTAAAAGAGGACCAGAGTTTACAATGGTACCTGTTAGACGCATTCGGAGCCAAATAACCCTCATCTATTTTCTGGGACTGAGGTTGACATATAGGAGATCATTTACAGTGATCTTATAACCAAGCTATTTATAACAACCCACAATTTTCATAAATGTAAATATCCATCTATTAAGTTAGATGATGTACAATCTATCAGTTATATATGAACTCACCTTTTTCAGGGAAATTTTTCGCTTTATTACATTACATTACTTTGCCAATAACTCAATATGCAATATAACCTGCATAACTCAAGTTAACGGACTCGGACAACCTACGTATGGCAATCCTATCCTCATCATAACATATCAAGTCAGTATCATAATATCATTATTACAAGGTACATTATTCCTAAAAGGTACCATTTGCAACATCATATCAAAATGGGCTTTAAACCATTATCGGATGCCCTAAACCCTAATCTCATGGAAGGGTTAACTCCTAAAGTGAATGCACAAGCTACTAAAGCATATGTACAAGAAATATAACATCTCATTTGAAATATAAAAATCTCTTCAAGTCAAAGTACAAGTCTCTAAAAGCTCAATGTACAAGTCATTAAGCATGATCTCTAAAATAGCCGTTTTACCTCCATTTTCATTCTCATCTCTTCACTATCACTTGTGAGCAAGATACTATACTCATTTTACAAGATGTAAACCCTAAATATTCTATTCATAAGCTTTCATACATCTTTTTACACTCAAAACCCTAATGTAATAACTTATTTACAATCGATATCAACCTAGTCTATCATTGATTCATCAAGACTTCAACATTTACTTCACTTGTACTAAAACATATCCTAGAAACCTTTAATAATGTACCTAATTGGTTCATATAACCCGTTTTACTGTTTTAACCATTTCTAAACCCAGAACAACCAACCAAGGCACATGTAAAACTCATAAAATAAATCTTACAAATAATCATCTTCATTTACTTGGCAATGTGCAAGAAATCAAAGCTTAGAAAAACCTTAAACTGAATCCAGAAAAACCCTAATTACAATACCCTAATTGTAACTTTGACCCGTTTTCTCAATTTCAACTCATTTTAACTTAAACCAACGACCAAACTTCATTAATAATACTTTATAAAATAAGCTCTAGGATTTGTATTCCATCATTATTAATCAAAAGTATGCAAAATATAAGCCAAGAAAGTCAAGAAAACCCTAAACGAGCCCTAGTTAAACTCGTACTCCCATTTCTTCAATTCTAATCCGTTTTAACCCAAACGAATTGCTAATCTTTGCTGGTCTACTTTAAATCCCAGACCTTTAACCAACTATTTCATCATTCCTTAATCATTTTTATAAACACTGTACCTTGTTAAAACCTTTTGAAGTAACCCTCGAACCCAAACAAGACCCGGTTTGCTTCTATGAAACCCTCAATTTTTTTTTTTTAACCCCTCTAAATTGCTACCATGTGCAAATGACCACCTAAGAACTCTTCTAGAAACCTTCAAGCAGCTTATGCACCTACTTGGACCAAGCCTTGGTCAAATTTGAGAAGCACATGGCCTTGTTCTTGCTTACTTCAGCCGCGGCATACACCAACCACAAACACCTCATCAAAGCTACTTCATACACCTCCACCGTTGATTTCATAGCTTCTACACATCATAACCTAGACCCTCTATGTGTCAAGACCAGATCTAAGGCTTTCTTACTCATCTAAGCTTGAAACAAAGTATTAAATATTAGGCATAGTGTCGTTCAATCTTCTTCATCCCCCACATTACCTCCTCTATAACCCCTTATAGAAGCAATACATTGCTCTAATAGATCCCTAAGTGATCTTTATAAGTCTCAATGTATAGAAGGAAGCAAATAGATAAACAAGAAACGAAGCTTGAGTGATTCGTTACACTAGCCGTACTAAGTTTAAAGCCTGATGCTGACCCGTTTTCCAAGCTATAAGCACACAACCAGGTTCTCTAATCTTATATTCTTCTCCTTTATCGTCATAATGTTCGATATGTCATGGTCTAAAATCTAATATAAAAGCTTGAACACAAAAACCTAAGTGTTATGCTTTTGACAAAAACCTTACACCCGAAAACCTAATTTCATTTTTACTTAAACAGAGTTAAACTTGTAAACTTTAGTTTAAATATCAATCCTAATAAGATATATATAAAAATTAAAAAAAATAAGTGCTTTGATAAGTCATAAGAGAATTTGACCTTAAAACCCGCACGTTTTACCTTTTAACTTAACGAATCGTTAAATTAAACTTATGTTGTGTTAAATCTTCATATTTTAGTTTATTATAACTTATAAATGACTATTGAAATGTTAAATAAAGCTTGCATGGCAATTTGGACATGTTTTATAATTATAATACAGCAAGGGTATATATCGTAAATTTCAGAAACTTATAACTAAAAGGATAAAAAGATGTCATTTTAAAAAGTTATAACATAGGTGTCTATTATTCAATTTTTCAAATACCAGGGTTTACTTGAATAATCAATAAAAGTAATGTTGAAGGACCAAAGTCGTAAAAATGCAAACCCTAGGGGTCTACTTGCAGTTTTCCAAACCAAGGTCTAAAATGTAACATTTTATTGGGGGAAAAAGTATATCAAATCATATTTAAAAACATTTCCCAGAAATAACCTTTAATAAACGCTCGCTCTAGCTTAACATTACCAGATATTGAATAACATGTCTAAAACTGCTTATGTTTCAATCATTTATCATTTATCATCGATGTGCTTTCAAAATCATGTCCCGGATCCATATCATACCACAAAAATAGGGAGCACTTCATATTAATGATTCATCATGGTATTACGTTTTCTGACCGAGATTGATTGGGTTAGATTTTAAAGTGCCCAAGCTCCTCAAAACGTTTACTGAATGACTTTGATCAATGATTGACCTGCAACGGTGCTATGATAATTTATGTATATCAAAAACCACCATCGTATATCCAAAAACTTATATATACATATCAAACTAAGACTTTCCATATAATAACCCAGGTGGTCAGTGATTAGTCCGAGGGTTAAAGCTGTTTACTTATCATTCCTATAACATTAGCTATCATTTCCCTATAACTGTCAGGATGAGTTCATAGCCTCGCATTTCAATCTTTTTTATAAACCCGCGAGGGAGTAACATGCTATAAACATGGAATGCAAATATTTCCACAATGCTATTTCAATTTACTATTGCCTAAGTAACGCTTTGCTTTAAGTACCCCATAATCATGAACCGTTTAATTACTCTCCGTAGTAAGTGCGAATGAAGTGAATAGAGGGTTCTATTGGGCATGACTCCCGTTGGATGAAGCCCAGTAACGTGGTAACCAATTGCACATCATTAGAATCAAGCGGTATTATTTGCAAAGGTGCCCGCAGGGGCAATATATCATTATAACCTAAGGCATCGGATTCAGAGCTAATGGCATAATAAATTTATTTTTTTTCAATACTGGTTGTATATTAACGTAACCCAATAATCACATTTGCATTCAAATTTTTATTACTTTAAACCAATGGATTGACCTCACCTTTGTGTTGACTTTTAGCATGTTTTATCTTCAGGTAACTAATGGAACGGATGACAGGACACGAATATGGAAAAAACCGTTATCATGCAATGTTGTATGTTTAGATTCTGGAAACCTCTCTTTTGTAAAAACTCTGAAGAAATAATGAATGATAACTTATTTTCATAAACGACTCTTTTTTATTTGTTTTCTATGATTATGACTGTTGTACCTTGAAGTAATACCCCAGAATAGCTTCCGCTGCTATATGTAAAAATGGGGGTGTTACAGATTGTCTCTCTTCTGATTTAGATATCGTCTGAATCTACTTGCCCATGGTATATGGTATGTGCTTAATTACACATACTATTTTCCATGAAAAACATAATTAAATGACCAAAAATGTACCAAAAATACATTGTATTTGTATGTTTTCACTTATATTGTGCAGGAAACGGATATCTGAGAAAAGGACGAAAAACGAAGCCAAAACGAACGAAACCAAGCATGGAATAGAAAAGAGCGAGAGAAGTCAAAAAGTCTAAGTCAAAAAGTCAAAGTCAAAAAGTCAGTCAAAGTCAACCCCGAGAAGTGGCATTGGAAAGAGCATCGAAAACCGAACCCAAAAACCTAAATTGTCAAAAGTGGGCCCACCCGTACCCACCTAGTAGGCCCGGGTCAGCCCACTACACACTTATAAACTTTAAAATCCCAATTAATCCAAAACCCCTTAAATATAACATTCGGCCCAAAAACAAAGACAAGGCCCAAAACCCCAAACGGCTGTTAGCCTTATTCCACCACAAAGGACTAACCCTGCAATAGTTCTATACACCATGAGGGACTAACTTTGCCAAGTCCTCAAAACTCCATCATCACAAGGACTTTGGGTGCAACGACAAGATACAACATCAAGGGCCGTTGTTGCCAAACCCCAAAACTATTATCTAGTTAAATGTTAAACAAAAATTGGCGCCAATACCCTATACATCTTCCCCAACCCAAGTGGCCCTATAGCAACCAAACAGAACCCTCACCCCACTCCAAACCTATCACCCTCACCAGCTCACCCCACCTCACAAAACCCACTTGCCACCTTGGCAATCCTACAGTTTATAATTGGCTAGTGAACAATGACAAAAATTGAAGGGCTAGGATTCAAATGATTGGGAACCAAGAAAATTGAAGGGCTGAGATGATGATTTTGAACTCCTCACACAGAAAGCACAACAAGCACACAATGAGAAGACCTTCACATCATATAAAAGAGAAAAAAGACAGAAGAAAAAGGAGAACGAGTTATCTAGGAGTAGTTTAGTTTTAGTTTTAATTTTACTTTTAAATGTCTTTAATTATGTTTTAAATTCTGTCTTTTACATTTAAGCTTTTGTAATCCTCTTTACTTAATGAAATTCCAATTTTTAAGTTTTTATTAAAAATCTGTCTTTGAATCTGCCATTTGTTTCCAGCTTATTTGAATCCCTAGAATGTGTTGAATCTTGCTTCTTTATGCTTATGTAACTTAGCTATAATATGGTTATGAAAACTTTTAGCTTAACTGCTTTTTATTGTTCAAAAAATGTTAAAAACCGTTTTTAAGGGGTGTTTGGGTCAAGGTGTAAAATGGGTCATTTGAGGTATTAATCTGTCCTTGGCATTCAATTTAGTTTTCATAGGTTTAAATCAGTCTAAAATGAAAGTTTTTGCAAGTTTAAATTTAGTTTTATTGAATTTTGTAGTTTGTTTTATCCTCAATACTAGTCTGTTATGTTCATAATTAGTTCAAACTGCTTATTTGAGTTAGCACTCTTATGATGGTGTTTAGTTGGTGATCAATGTGAGTTTTATGAGCCTCATTTAAGTCTGTTTTGAGTAACTTGTTTCACTTGGAAAGCCCTTTAAGTTTTTAGCCTAAAAACAGTTCCTTAGTGCTAGTTTGTAGGTTTGTTTTAAAGCATGTTATTTAAGATCTATTATGGTTAAGATTTAGCTTAATGTTGGTAAATTCTTGTTGTTTTTGGCTTATTGTAGAACCAGTCAAATCTGTTTTATGTTTTCAAGTGTTCATTTGGTCCTTTTGAGTCTTAAGTCCAAGCTGCAAGTTTTCCAAAAACTAAAGAGTGTTCTGAGCCAAACTGCCCTTTGCTTTTGACTTTTTCTTTGCTTATTTGTTTCTCAAAATGTCTAATTTTTGTTTTTTCTTATACCTAGTAGTTCAGACTTTATATGTTTTTAGGTTTTGAGGATTAGGATTTTGGTTTGCTAGCTTATTTCTAAGCTTAAAAATGCTTGGTAGGCTGTTTTATAACAAGTGTTTGGTTAGACTGCTTATCTGATTTCCGTGCTTTTTAGCTTATTCATTCTGCTTATTTTTGCTCAGTAGTGCTTATTAGATTAGGATTTAGTCCCTTGTAGCTTATTCAGCTTAAGTTTGAGCTTATTTAAGCTTGTATGCTTAATTGGCTTAAGGCCTTTAGCCTTTTAGTTTCTTTTCATGCATATTGCCTGTTAGCTTTTTCCATAAGTTTTTAGCTTAATTTAGTTGCTCATTTTTGCTCCATTTGCTTCTTAGGGGTAGCTTATTATCTATCTCAGCTTATTCTTCTTTTTCAAGCCCTTTTTAAGTTTCAATAAGCCAAAAATTTAGCCCCCTTTGCCTTAGTGTTATAATAGGCAATCTGCCAACTTTTCATCAGCTTATTTTGGCTTATTTTCTAGATTTATAAAAAGTGTTTTCTTAAAAGTTTGTTGTTTTTATATAAAGTTTAAGTTTGAAAAAGAAAATTTTTAAAAAAAATGTTCCATAAAAAAGGAGAGGCACAGGGGTCGAACCTGTGACCTCTCCCTTTATACCAAGCCTCACACACGCACACACAAACCATTCGCCCTAGGGTCTTTTTTAGTTAGTATTCATCTTGTTTTATTTATATAGTGATTACCCATTTTAAGCTTATTGGCTTATTTGCTTATTTATCTGCTTATTGCTTTAGCATTTTTCCAAGTTTGTATTTTTCTTGCATTCCTTATAGTTTAAAGTATTTTATGTATTTTTTTCCAGATTTTTAATAATTAGTTTAGTGTTTTTAATCATTTAATTTCTTTAAAACTGTTTTTAATTCATTAAAAATTATTAAAAAATCAAAAAAATATAACTCTTTTTTTTTTCTTTTATCATGTAGGACTTAGGAAAAATAAATTTGCATCCGTAGGGTTAAATTTGTAAGATTCTGTTTTTTAAAGAACCAGTTTAAAATCCCGTTCTCGTTTTCGCGTTTTAACTTTAATTGCTTTTAATCTTATGTTCCCGTAGACTTAGGATTTACTTTCCCTTGCCTTACTTATGTTTCCCATAGATTTTTAATATTCCTTAGTTTAAATTTCCATAATTTCCCGTAGAATTTAGAAACCCAAATCCACAATCCTTGATCATTCAAGCATCCAAAAGTCAAACCTTAAAAATAAATGTCAATTTCACACCTCGTTGGGAAAATGACCGGAATTCATTCTCTACAGGAATATATATTTTTATCTTTGTGTATTTTGACTTGCCACCTTGGTCAAGGGTGGTTTGTTGAGATTTGCTTTAAGTATAGTTAATATATATATTATATATATATATATATATATATATATATATATTATATATATTATATTTTTATATATATTTTTTATATAACCGTTTAAACTTTATAGTTCCTATAATAACGACAGTACTTTGACTTTTCACTTCTACACAGACAGTACTTTGATCTTTCATTTAGCAGTACTTTGACTTTTTCATGGCAGAACTTTGACCTTTACTCTCATAAGTCCTAACAACTTTGTTATTCAAGCATCCAAAAGTAAAACCAATAACATAGCCGTCAATTTCAAGCCTTGTTGGGGATAAACGACCCGGGAATTCATACTACCGGATATATATTGATTTTCTTTGAGAGTTTTGACTTGTCGCCTTGGTCAAGGGTGATTGGTTGGAATTTGCTTGAGTATTATTAATATTATATATATACTACAAAGAAACAATCAATTTTGGCGCCGTTTCCGAAGAGGTGTGTTGCAACAATATCGTTACAGTTTGATGATTAGTGACTTGAAGACCCTTCCTCGTGAAGTTATTGTTTCCCGTTTGTGAATATTTTTTTCTTATTATTATAAAAATATAAAAACACAAAAATATTTTTCATTTCCTTTTTATTATATGTATATAGGATAAAAACAAGAAAAAAACCAAAAATATAAAAACATTATCCTTTAATAAGATTAAAAAGCATCATCAATATAATGCTTTCAACTGAAGCATTATCATAATAAGTTCTCAAACAAAAGATTTAAAACTTGCCTTTGTGTCACTTGCGAGGGACGGCTCACCTTTAAAAGTTTAACAAACTATAAGAGGGGTATAAGTAGGGATGGCAACGGGTCGGGTTTGGGTCGGGTTTTAGTGAACCCGTACCCGCACCCGTTTATAATTTCCAAACCCGTATCCGCCCCAATACCCGATGGGTACCTGGTTAGTATTATCCATCGGTTTTTCGGGTTTACCCGCGGGTTTCGGTTATCCGTGATAGGTGTAAAATACACATATCTATCTATACCTAAAAAGACCCAATTAAACCCAAAACAAACCAAAAATGGCAAAA